>JASAMV010004818.1:0-31371 GCA_030248065.1 Rhynchonema sp. JSB1_4
TTTCGTACACAGTTAGCACCTGGTGTGCTGGTGATAAGATTCAAAACAAATACATGCTGTACTAGGATCAGTGTAGTTCCTGGTCCGGCGAGGGGTGGTCAGGTGAACCTACCCACTTTGTCGGTGCGGCGGTTAGTGTACCTCCCTGTGGGGGGAAGGAGGGGGAAGACCAAAATTCAGGAAAAAGTCCTTTGAGGTGAAAAAATTTGACCTATTTTTGCCCTTTTTTGGAAAAAATTCTCCATAAATAGGGTATTTTGGCGACTTTTGACAACATTCACCCAGAATTCACTCAGACAACATTCCCACCAGGAACTACACTGACTAGAACTAGAGCAGAGCATGACAACAGTATTAGATACCCACACAGTAAATGAACAGCGAAAGTAATTGATTCGTACGTGACCCCCAAATGTGGATATGGTGACATGAAAATTTTACTGTTTCGTTTTCTTCTCAATCGGTTCTCAATAATGAAACTGGTACAAAATGTGCTACAAAATGTTGAACTTCCCCTGAAAAGTTTGCTTTTGCTTAAGGAAAAGGCATTCATTGCGTTACAACTTTATTGAACTTCTAAAAGCACGCAAATAGCATTGAACACACAACCTGGCAAAAAAAGCCTAAAATTGGCGTTTTTTGTCCAAAATAGGGGTTGCACCTACTTTGGCCAGCTTGCACCTAAAAATTGGGGGGTTGCACCTAAGTTGCACCTGGTGAATTTTGAAAAAAAAAACCCTGGCGCAAACCCACCCATAATACCTATTTTTAGGCGACCTTCGGCGAAAATTTTGAAAAAGTACTATTTTTACCTCAATTTTTGGCCAAAATTGTATCACAAAAACGGTGTTTTTTTCGCCTTTTTGGGTGACCAAAATCATACCTCTCACGCTTCCGGTCCCAACCCCGCATAATACTTACCTACCTCCCACACATGGGCCTGCCACAGAGGTCGCAATCGGGCCGGCCCGAGGTCGGGCCGGGCCGGGCCGCGATTTTGGGCTTTTGGCTCGGGCCGGGCCGGGCACCCCGGCCCGAAGCTTCTGAAGTGACTTATTTTACTGAAAAAGTAGGGTTTTTTTGTCAAAAATACTAAAATTTCTGACGGATTTGGCAAGTAAGTGATCAGTATTGTCCAGTGGTGTGGCTACCCAGGCGTGCAATCAACCTACTGTACCACCAAAAAGGTCATCAACCTACCTATTGTACCGGCCGAGCTTGGGGGGGAACAAAATTTTTTATGTCTAAATTTAGATGAAAATGTGCTCTAAAACAATCGCGATTTTCGATTACCGTAAAAACCTAAATAGAAGGGGGGCTCTATTAACTCACTGACCCCATTTTGGGGGGCTCTATTACGGGGGGGGGCTCTATTCCGGGGGGGGCCTCTATTAATTCACTGACCCGAACCTGAAAAAATTGTTCCCAAAAATACCCCAAAAACCCCTAAAAAGGGGTTTGAAAGGATGTTTTTTCGCTTGTAATCGCATTTATTCGTGTCTGTTGGTCAATAAGATGCGTATTATGTGCTCTGAACGAACAACGAACGTGCATAAATGTACCTGTGCACCACTATCAAGCGTTAATACACTACTGTATAGGGGATGTTACTTGGGGGTGGGGGGCTCTATTCCGGGGGGGCCTCTATTAATTCACTGACCCCGGTTTGGGGGGGCGGTAGTACGGGGGGGGGCTCTATTCCGGGGGGCTGTATTTAGGTTTTTACGGTATTTGGAGTGAAAAATATCGATCTTATACCATTTTGAGCCAAAAATAGCAACCTACTGTACCAGCCGGGGGGCGGCGACCTACCTACCTACTGTACCAGGATGGCGCGTCATCTACGTTACCTACCTACCTACTGTACCTAGGGGGACCCCCACCCCCAGCCACCATTGGTATTGTCTATCTGGCGACTTTTTTATGGAAAACAATGAATTTTCAACAAAAAAAACAGATTCAAAAATCGCAAAACTTATGACAAAAATTGGGTTAAAATCTGAGCCAAAAATTCGGGCCGGGCCGGGCCGGGCCGGAGATTTGGGTGTTCGGGCCGGGCCGGGCCGGAGATTTGGGGGCACGGGTCGGGCCGGGCCGGAGATTTGGGGGCTCGGGCCGGGCCGGCCAAACCCGGCCCGATTGCGACCTCTGGCCTGCCACTACACTGATTATTACCCACTTAGTGCTCTATACTATGCCTTGATTTTTGGCGACCCCCACCATCTATCTATCGTCAACAAGTTTGGGTCGACCCCCCAGATTTCGGACTTGGGTCATCTATCTATCGTCAACACGTTTCGGGTCCCCCCAGGCCCCAATCTATCTATCGTCAACACCCTGACCAAGTACTACACTGGTACCTACCCTTCCCCATCCCCCAAGGGGTGGTTGCAAAGCACCTACCCGTTAGGGGGAATCCCCCATCCCCCCAGCCGCTACACAGCCCGGCCCGAACCGAATTTCGGTTTTTTGTGATCAACGGTTTCAGTTTCTGAAAAAATAATGAAATAAGAAAAAGAAAGAGATTGTGAAGACATGGAGGAGGACTTTTCGGGTTATCGGATCACCACACTCACGCAGTTGAGAATTGATGGAAGATTCATTACTGTTGTGATCAGTTCACACTGCAGAGGCCCTGGAGGGAAGACTCATTATGGATTTGAAAATAAAGCGGATTAAACGGAATCCTCGTAATGAGTTCTCCCCGCAGGGCTGTTTCCTAGGAGGGCTCATTATGTATGTTGAATATATATGTTCCGCGTGTTTATTCAGCCTAAAAGCTAAGCCTAAGTTTAAGCCTGAGTCAAGCCAAAGCCCGTACCTTGGTTCAGGACCAAGCTCCAGCTGGATTCCGTTTAATCCGTTTTACTTTCAAATCCATAATGTCTTCCCCCAGCACGCGAAAATCCGTTTAATCCGGTCAATCCGTTTAATCCGTTTTATTGATAATGAGTCTTCTGAGAAAGGACCAAAAAGCTATAACAAGCTGCGAATAGCTTTCTGAGAAGATGTTAAGATAACAACTTTGACAGGAAGCACTTTTCGGCACAACGGTAGGACTAAACAACGACGGTGAGATTGCGTCAATTTTATTCAGTCCGGTTTGTCTGGTCAGGTGATGTGATATTTTATCACTCCAACTATTGCATACCACAGCGAGCATTGGTGTGTCTCTTTCGAGCAATATGTGCATTTAGATTTCTTTTGATCATAGGTTTAGAGCTTATCAAACAAGCTTATCCGCGAGCTCTGTTGGCATGTCGGGTCTCATCTTCATTTTCGTCCCATGGCTGTTTACTGAGCTGTTGACTCGATGATGTTTCACTGATGGCATTAGTTGTCGAGGTGGTCGTGGTCGATTGGTCGGATAACCGACACCAATCGTCAAGAGGTCACAAAATGAAATAAGGCACGTTGTTGGATTGGACATACGATAATCGCAATCAATCAGCAGTGTGGTGGCTGGGGGGACGGGGGGGGGGAATCCCACCTAAGGGGTACTCACTGGGAAGAATGTGTGGTTTTGAGACCACACATCGATGTGTGGTTTTGCAATACCACACATAAACTGTGGTTTTTGAAGAGAAGATGTGTGCTTTTGGGGATTTCCACACATTAATGTGTAAAAACCACACATTAATGTGTGATGAAACACACATTAATGTGTGGTATTCATGTTCTAGCGGGAAATTCGCCGTGAAACATTTAGGCCCTTCAGTCTTCATTTACAGATTAAGAAGTTCAGACATATTTATGCTTTGTTACCATAATCTACTGAATCAATTGCCGTAAAAGCATATCAGCTATGATATTTGCATCTTCATCAATAACTAAATCGACCGCTCTGAAGAAATTTCACTTCAAACCAACTTCAAAATTGTGAAGGTCAGTTGAGTTTTAAATTCACTCAGATTCGCCGATAGGCTGATTACCTTTAATTGTCGATAATGTTGTGCAATTTATGAAAATCAAAATCTGTCACAGGTGGCTGCGCATCGTTCGACTACCGGGATTCGTGACGAATCAGAAAACTGACCTCAACTGACGTGACATTGACAGAGCTCCCGGTGGGTGTTTGATTATCGTTCCACCATACTGCATGTTTTGATATGTTCGATACGTCGAAAATTTTTTGATGCTCATATTTACTTTGTTCATATTTTTCAGGTGAGCTAGTACCTACGCGGCCCGACTGCTGGGGATGAACTCAAATTACTCACAATCAACAAACACTCAGCGCTTAGGAATTTGAAGAACGCATAATTGTACTTCATTTACTGAAGTGTTCAAAATTTTCATTCTGTGGGTAAATTTTCGGCACATTGCATTTTCATCATATGCTTCATCTGATCTGTTATGAATCTGCCCTTAACTTTTAAGGTCGGTTTATACTCTGACTGCCTGGCAGTAGCAGTCAGAAATTTGTGACTGCCCGTTAAAAACCACACATTTTTTCATGATAACCACACTTAATGTGTAGGTGCAGCACTCCACACATTTTTTCATGAAAAACCAAGAAAAAATGTGTGGTAAAACCACACATTCTTCCCAGTGAGAGGTACCTTGCAACCACCCCAGAGGGTACCTTGCAACCATCAATTTGGGGTTGCAAAAATGGGTGTTTTCGACCTCAAAAACCCAAAAATCGCGCGCTCCGCGCGCAAACCTCCATATAATAGCCATTTTAGCCAAATTTTCGGCCAAAATGCAAAACGGTGCCAAGTTTTTGGCCAATTTTGCAGTATAATCCATGCAAAAACACTCTCCTTTCGGACCTTAACCGTACCTTGCAACCTTCCGGAGGCTGGCTAGGGGGTACCTTGCAACCATCTGGATCCATCCAACCAAGGGTACCTTGCAACCATTTGCCTGCCACTACACTTATCAGTAATCAGGTACTCATTATGTGCAGCTGCATTTTAAGTATAAGTCACGAACAATGCGCATCGACAAGCTTTTGTTATCATGCCCAATACGATTCATAAACAATAAAACACACGTTTCTCCTCTGTCCATGCAAATCGACCACATTCGCTGGTCTGCTTTTGTCATCGTTGTTGAGTTCATAGAACAATCGTGATGCCTGCTGATTGGCTGCTGCTTCTTCGGCCTGAAGTTAGTTCAGTCGAGCTTTGAGCGTTGAAGCAGCAAACTTGGCTGGTAAGTTGTTCGCACTCATCAGTGTGTGAAGCACAAGCGGCTCGAGCACACTTGACGCTGCAAAATGGGTTGGTCTTTCATTCAAATTAGGTGACTGGATCGAATCTGTGTCCGTCATGTGCAATTCTGCTCAATACTGGAGCTGCTAATTGATCTGTGTGCTGGTTGTTTAAGATCTGACCCTACCACCAGCCTAAAACCGGGAACGATTCTCATCGACATTTTCTCTTTGCTCGTTCTCATCCAATTAAAAAACCTCCGAGCTTACACGACGCGATCTCCAATTGACTGCAATCGCTCTGTTCACTACCGGTTGTTTGTGGTCGTCGTTGTTGTTGTGCGCGCGGCCAGAGCGCGTAAACGATCAACGCGATCGGCGTGCCGAAAATAAATGTTGCTGTGATTTGTGCCAGCGAATAGATTCAGTGGTTGATTGATTAAGCGGCGGGGCCATGAATGAATTATCGTTTACAACGCGGTTCCGGAATCAAAGCCAAAATCAAAACAATTCTGCACGTGTTTATTTGAAGCAGTGCAATTGTGTTTTGATGGAAAACTTCAATATTATTTCTCATTTTTTCATCGAATTGCCCTTGCCTTTCAAATTGCGTTACGAAGAGGAAAGGAAGGTTTGAACGTAATCTGATCATCATCAATCATTTCATATCGGCCATTCTGAACAAATTTATTCCAGAACGATATATACGTACCTGAAAACCAAAATCACGACCGAAAATGTCTGGAGGCAGTCAGAAGAAAAGTACCGGTGCGGTAACTATACATATGATTTTGCGCATGACTATCTTTGGGTGATATTTGACAAACTATTTCAACTAATTTTCAGACAAAGACAGCATGCAGCACGTGCGCGTGTGGGTTAATACCCGTGGCCACACGATCATCGCCCTGTTGCTTGTTGGCTTGATTCTCGATGATGCCGTCATGTTGACATACCAACTTCGATCACGTGACGGCCCGGATGTAGACCGCTTCGAATGCACCAAGTGTTGTCGAATGAATTCGGTTGGTTTCGATTATCGAGTTATGCTATTGAAAGTCAACGTCATCGGAATATGATAACATTATAAACTTCACGCGACGAAAACTGGTTGCACAAATTAACGTAACCTTTTTAGTTCTTCACACGATCACCAGACCTGATTCACTTCGGAACCATTACTGTACCCACGATCACAATTCGATGGCGAAAGCACCCTCAGTTTCCGGGACTTGGCCTCATTCCCGAAATGAAGCGTTTCACGCCACAAGTTCATGTCTGCCAAGACACTCACCTCGTCAATCTGATGGCGGACAACAGCCCCACCTTACGTGATCGCGTGATGGAACACATTCAGTGCGTTTACTGAGCTTGACTGATGTACCGTACATGTGTGAAAAAGTGTTGTCAGACTAGAAGTTATGGATGACTTTGGCCGAAGTTTGGACGAAGTCTAGTGTGTCATTTCACTCGCTACAACCAAAACCTTGCAGAATGGCCGATGACGTGCTGAGAGGCGACGGTGAAGGTGGACAAGGAGGAGGAGGGGAAGAAGGCGGAGGCGGAGCTGCAGGCGGCGAAGGAGGGGGCAACGGAGGAGAGGAAGATGGAGGGGGAGGCGGCGGAGGCGGAGGAGGAGGCGGCGAAGGAGGGGGCAACGGAGGAGAGGAAGATGGAGGCGGCGAAGGAGGAGGAGGAGGCGGCGCCGGCAGTGGGCAGGTATATTTCTGTACCCACAGTTTTGTCACCTCCTTATCTCGTGTATGTGTGTTCGATTGGTTTTGGCTATTTGATTTCAATCCCCTTTCGATTACCGCAGGACAATCAACTCCAACCGAGTGCACCATGGGCTGTGGCAAATGAACGTCTTTGGTCGTTACACCCGCAATAGGTTTCCGTTCGAGGAGCCGATATTTGACAGGAGGGTTCCACTAAACGAGGAACACTGACACGCGTATTCGAGAGACTGTGTCTCAAATGGCGCTGTATTCAAAGTCGCATTCATTTGGTCGGACAAGGTATGTATGTACACATACGTGCACTTATGCAAACTCTCACACAAATGGAATGTACCTTCAAATTTGTCATGCCACTAAACGCTGAGATGATTTTAAGATCGTGATCATCGAGACTACCCGATACAAGACGCGGTCGACCTTAGGTGGCACGCTCAAAGGAACTCAGACATCGACACGTTGACATTAAACCTTTTTGCCGGTTGGTCAAACTCTAACCAGCGTTAGGCTTCATTACTTCATGCCTTCAGAAGAGCACAGAACAAATTTGTTGCAGATCATCCGCTGCAAGATACCGACAGCGAGCAGTCTGACACCGATTTGGAAGACTCTGATCTGGAGGACGCTCCACAGCCATCTACCCAAACAAAGTTGAAATTCCGAAAGAAGAAACCAAAAAGTCTCAGTCAACAACCAGCAGCGACGATGAGAAAAAAAGTGACAGAAAGGACCCGCCCGACGATTCAAAAGATGATGAGACCAGAAAAATATCGAGCTTGTAAAGATATTGCGTGATACCGTAAATGCCTGACTATACTTCGTTCTCTCAGAGAACAAAGAACAAATTCTCGTGCGCTGATTGGCTGTTGAACATACGTGGACCAATCAGCGCGCGAGAATTTGTTCTTTGTTCTCTGAGAGAACGAAGTATAGTTAGGCCTTAAAGGGTGTGTCTAACGTCTCTTAACCCCATGTTTTATAGGGTGCAATCGAAAGGTGACCTCGACAGGCCGCCGTGTGCAAAAAACCGCGTCTTCTAGCTCGCTAAATCGCGAAATATTGAGGGTTACTTTTCGAATTAAATCAATTTCCGGACACAAAACTCCAGGCGCTTTTGAGTGCGCGCTACTCACGTTTGGCGTTTTTCTGCTGAAACATTGCATGTTTAAGCGCGGCTCAGCCGCCTATACAATGCACGTAGAAGCTCAACACACACCGCTCTGGCTGCTGGCTTGACTGTGGACACAATGAATGTTTCATTTAACACATAGAAGCTGGTTTGTGTGTTTCGCATCTTTTTCAGTCTGAATTTTGTGTCCGGAAATTGATTTTATTCGAAAAGTAACCCTCAAGATTTCGCGATTTAGCGAGTTAGAAGATGCGGTTTTTTGCACACGGCGGCCTTTCGGGGGCATCTTTCAATTCTACCCAACAAAACATGGGGTTAGGAGACGTTAGACACACCCTTTAAATGTGGCAGCATACGCTAAATCGCAGACTTATAAACTGATTATGAGAAAACAAAAATTTTGCGCTACATGTATGGACAACACTTGTGCCAGCAAACGACGAGAGCTTTTATAATTGTTGAAACTTAGGCCTTTATTTGCAGACGAGAGTTCTGTTTATTGGATCACCAAGAGTAGCGCACACAGTGACGAAGTGGCAAACATCTTGCCAAGTAGACGCTTTTTGAAAAATTTGGAAAGTTGACTTCCATTGTTCTCTGGCTTAGGCTTAGGCTTGCTTCAATTAGGCTCGATTAGTGTCTGCGTTCCAAACGTGTGCGTGATAAACTGCACGCCTATCGTTGAGTTATTGTGCGCTTGAAAAACGAGAAAAATTTGCGATTCTCGGAAATATGTTGCCTTTTCTATATTTTTTTGGCAAAAACATTCTAT
Organism: Rhynchonema sp. JSB1_4; assembly: GCA_030248065.1. Classification (NCBI taxonomy): domain Eukaryota; kingdom Metazoa; phylum Nematoda; class Chromadorea; order Monhysterida; family Xyalidae; genus Rhynchonema; species Rhynchonema sp. JSB1_4. Next base: position 8,796 of record JASAMV010004818.1, read on the forward strand.
CAGCTTTCATTAAAATAATTATAACATGCTAAATGCAAACGGTAAATAATTGCAAATAATTATAACATACTCAAGGTTCGTAAACATTGACTAAGTGCGCTGTGGCCATAATGTCCGTATTCTGAGCACAATAACCTTCCGTGACACGTTATGAATCATGCCCCGCATTGAAGCTGAGCTTTTTGCTTGTAGCAGCTGAGTTTGTCGTTCTCTCTGAGATTGGTTGCAGAGCATTCCCACAGATGTACACATAACTACAAGTCGAAAAGTTACTGGTGGGTGGCAAAAATTATAATTAGATTGGGAGCAAAAAACGCAGAAAACATCCGATCAAGTGCTATTAGCCCCGAGAATACCGACCACTTCGTTTTTTTTCGAGGCCCTTGTTTGTTCGCTTCTCCGTTACGCAACTGGATTGCAAAATTCCGCTTCCAGTCATTTCGACCGTAATTACCCAGGTACATACTTCCTGTTCCTGTCAATGTTCACGTCATACGTGCATAACCCAAACCTACGTCGTCACCCGGTACTGTTCTGCATTGATTAGAATGTTTATTGGATTACAAAAATGCAAGCCCAGAGCATAATCGAAGCCGGCTAAATTTTATAATATTTATAACTGTGAAAGAACACGTGATAAGCGTTAAAGGGCTCGGGACATAACCGAAGGAAGGGTAGCAGGACATATTGTTACACACCGTTGGAAAGCATTCCGACAGCCTATGTCACGCATAAATTTTAAGCCCCTTGGAGATTCGCTATCTCTTGGTAGAGCGACTTTTCGTTCCAGAAAAAAGTGAATTTTTGCACAAATTGGAACGACCGGTGGAGAAACCCCAAATGAGTTGATGGTCAAGTAGCACGTGGATAGGATTACAACAGCTTCCGAATAGCTTACCATCACAACATCAGTCGCTCAAAGCATTGCTTCACACGGTGAGGGTGCGAAACGTTCCAAAAATCGGTCTTATTTTTTGAGAACACAAGTTTGTCCCTAAATTTTGCGGCCACGCTTAGCGCTGCGGAAATAAGAATGCAATGGGGAATAGAGCATCGTCGAAAGTACCAGAAAATAAGGTTTTTAAATTTTTTAACTGATGGCTGGCTCCGTGACAGGCCTAAAAATCCATTAAATTGCCGCTAAATTAGGTGGTTACATTCATCGCCAGAATTGTGACACATAAAGGCCACAGATTGTATCGAATTCGAAACAAAAAAAATTAGAGAAACGTCTGTTTTAACAACCTATCAAGGTCCGAAGACCCCAAGGTCTACAGATCTCTCGGGGCAGCCATACTAACCTGAATATGATATTCAGCTATAAATGCTTATTGTTAACAGCTATCGTAAATGTGATAGCACCAAACAATGCATCTCGGGAGTAGCTTTCGAATGATATATAACAAGTCCCAATAAATTCTTACGCTTAAGGGCAGAGGTTAAAAAATTCCGCAGCTCTCAATACTATTGATGGACAAACGACAATGCCAGCGGCATTACTTCAGTGCCACCACAGCAAAAAATAGTGGGACGATGCAAGTTGATGCATTTTGCATCAGAAAAGTTCATTTTGCAGCCCAGTTGGCTTTGCATCAGTTTGCATCACGAAAAAAATGAGAAAGAAATTCTTTTGGAAGAGAAGTTTGCATCAGATTAGCATCAAAGACGAGCTGATGCGCTTAATGCAGGATACCAACAGATATCGAAAGGCTTGCCGCCATTTGACTTATTTTTTCAAGTTTTCGACGAAAAAAACTGTGTCGAAAAAATTTGAACTGTCGGCGTCGGAACTTTTCGGAAAAAATCTCAATAAAAAGGGTATTTTGGCGATTTTTGACGACACTGACCAAAAAATTACTCCTTTTATGCCTGAAAATGCCTATTTTTGGCGTAAATTTGCCTATTTTAGGCAACAATTGGGGGAGCAGACGCAGTGTTGTGGCAGGCAAATGGTTGCAAGGTACCCTTGGGGGGGATGGATCCAAAAAAATACAAAAAAATCTTCTAAAAGTACCAAAAAGTGGTTCTAAAAGTGTCTGAATCAGAGTTTTCTTGCGGCAGCAAGCGATTTTTGACACTTTTGCACTTTTTGACAATCTGCAAAAAAGGTGAGCTATTTTACATTGCTGTAACTCAGCACGTTGCTTGGTGAATGTCGCTAAATGCAATCTGCAACAGCGTGAAACACGAAAAAATTTTGTCCCAGAGCGGTGTAGAACCCTGACCGAGGTGCTCGTAGTCCAACGCACACAGCGCGTGGTATGCGCGACCACAGCAATGCACGTTCTAAACCATGTATTTATCAGTTGCTGTGTGTTTCGCGCACTGGCTGCCTGTGTGTGTGCGCGTGCGTGTGTGTGCTGTGTGTGCATAAAACTTAACGTGGCGGTTTCCTTCACCAAACAGGCACAAGCGCATTTGCGCATTCGCATGTGAGTTATTTGGTGACTATTGGCAGCGGAGAATAGTGCTTCATTGCAACGAGCCCCCCGCCCCGGAATAAGCCCCCCCAAGTGGGCCGGGGACAGTGAATTAATAGTGCCCCCCAGAATAAGCCCCCGCCCCGGAACAAGCCCCCCCCCCCCGGTGGGGCAGTGAGTGAAAAGGGCCCCCCCCCCAAAAAAACACCGAAACCTAGCCGTCATCTGACCGAAACAAGTGATTTTTGACCACCTGCAAAGTTGATGCAGTCTGAAGCAGTCTGATGCAACAGCAACCTACATCAGACACCGCATCAAACGCATCAGACACTTTTTTGATGCTAATCTGATGCAAACTGCCTTATACTCTTGCATCAACTTTGCATCCGGCCTGCATCAACTAGCATCGTCCAACTATTTTTTGCTGTGCACGACATGTGACAGTAATCTGGATTACCAGAACCCAGCCATATGTAGTACCTTATGTTGAACGAACGCATCTGTATTATATACGTCCTGCTTTCATGGCATATACTCGACGATGGCACGGGGCCGAAACGAAACTGGAAGGCAGGCACTATGGCAACGGCTAAGGTTGGATCAAGGCAAGGTAAATTTTTGGTTGGACCACCGTATTCTGCGATAAGTATTGAAGCACCAGGTCGACAAGCGTTAAAGCTGTTCCACCTTGGCGCTATGACGGACAGCTGGGACCTATACAGGCTAAGGTAGGTGGCAAGAGTTTGGCCAAGAAATTTGGGTCCTGACCGGTCCACCATTTTCAGATGTTCTCAAAAACGAGTGCTGTTGGGAACTGGTTTCTGCATCGAACGCGAGTACACGCCCAAGCCAAGCGTGGTGAGGAACAGCCAGGAACAAGCAGCCGAGCACAAGTTGAGGGAAACATATTTTGTGATAAAAAACATTTTTGATATTGCTTGTGTGTTTTCTTGCTAAAAGTGGCTCTCTATCAAAGCATATGCACCACTAAAAGTGACTTGGTTCAAAGTTTGAAACAAACAGCTGGAGCAAACATCTCCCATCAATCAGCAACTTGACTCAACACAGCTTGCTTCACCATGCTGGGATTTACAATCGTCCTGCTAATGCAAATGCAAACTTAGTTTTATGCTCTGACAATTCTTTGGGGAGAAACTTTTTCAAACGTGTTGCCTGATCCGTAAAGCGCATGATGCGTGCACTGGTTGTAGCGGTCACGCACGTGACTTCCGTAGCCAGTGCACGCATAATGAGCTTTACGGATCAGGCAACGCGGTTGAAAAGTTTCTCCCAAAAGAATTGCCAGAGTATATTTGTCACTCCAATATTTTACGTTTGGATCATCTATTCCGCCAGTCGTCAGTCGCCAGAAGAAAGCACCGCAGTGAAGCGATTGTCATTGTTTTTTTCAATTTGTTTGAACTGAATTCAGTATATGTGTCACAAAGGTGGTACCGTAAAACCTAAAATACAAGGGGGGGCTGTATTTTTTCACTGACCCTTTTTAGGGGGAGCAGTATTTTTGGGGGGCTGTATTTTTTCGCTGCCCAAAATGTCAAAAAATGTTCCAAAAATACCCCTAAACTGGAGTTCTGTCAGGGTGTTACTGGTCATTATTGAGTGTTTATAGGTGTAGATCTTCCATAAAAGGCTTTACGTCATCATATACTTCAACCACAAACGTTGTACACACGGTGTCTTATAAAAGAACTTGACTTTACGACCCCCAAGCGGGGAATTCCAAGTTGGGGGGGGGGCTGTAATTTTGGGGGGCTCTATTTTTTCACTGACCCTTTTTAGGGGGGGGGGCTGTATTTTTGGGGGGCTCTATTTTAGGGAATACGGTAACGGTAATTAGTTGCTCGAGCTCGATTAGGAGATAAAAATCTTTGGAAAATCATCTACAGTATGTAGGTGCCCTTGATCATCAGGTTTAACCGTTACACGCAGCTGGCTCTGTGTGCATTAATTTATACACGTGTGTGTATTAGACAGCAGCAGCGCTAGACATAGTAGCAGGGGCTAGACGGGAGTGTGTGTCGGTTCGCTGGCTCAGCGGTGCCGGTGAAGGCGTTGGACTCGTGCCTGCGGGACCGCTGTAGGCTTAGGCCCACGCCTGGGCTTCTTAGGCTTGGGCTTAAACGTTATCTGAAGCGGCTGGACTCAAAACACCGTTTTCTGCCTTTTATAGGCGTGGATGATTTTCCAAAGATTTTTAACTCCTCTTGTGGATTTTACGGTAATGAAAAGAAAAAGAAAGAGATTGTGAAGACATGGAGGACTTTTCGGATCATCACACAGTTGAGAACTATGGTTGAGAGCAGTTGAGATATTGAGAAAGAACCAAAAAGCTATAACAAGCTGCGAATAGCTTTCTGAGAAGATGTTAAGACAACAACTTTGACGGAAACACTTTTCGGCACAACGGTAATACCAAACAACGACGGTGAGATTGCGTCAATTTTATTCAGTCCAGTTTGTCTGGTGAGGTGCTGTTATATTTTATCACTCCAACTACTGCATGCCACAGCGAGCATTGATGTGTCTCTTTCGAGCAATGTGCATTTAGATTTCTTTTGATCATAGGTTTAGAGCTCATCAAACAAGCTTATCCGCGAGCTCTGTTGGCATGTCGGGTCTCATCTTCATTTTCGTCCCATGGCTGTTTACTGAGCTGTTGACTCGATGATGTTTCACTGATGGCATTAGTTGTCGAGGTGGTCGTGGTCGATTGGTCGGATAACCGACACCAATCGTCAAGAGGTCACAAATTGAAATAAGGCACGTTGTTGGATTGGACATACGATAATCGCAAACAATCAGCAGTGTGGTGGCTGGGGGGACGGGGGGGGAATCCCACCTAAGGGGTAGGTACCTTGCAACCACCCCAGAGGGTACCTTGCAACCATCAATTTGGGGTTGCAAAAATGGGTGTTTTTCGACCTCAAAAACCCAAAAATCGCGCGCTCCGCGCGCAAACCTCCATATAATAGCCATTTTAGCCAAATTTTCGGCCAAAATGCAAAACGGTGCCAAATTTTTGGCCAATTTTGCAGTATAATCCATGCAAAAACACTCTCCTTTCGGACCTTAACCGTACCTTGCAACCTTCCGGAGGCTGGCTAGGGGGTACCTTGCAACCATCTGGATCCATCCAACCAAGGGTACCTTGCAACCATTTGCCTGCCACTACACTTATCAGTAATCAGGTACTCATTATGTGCAGCTGCATTTTAAGTATAAGTCACGAACAATGCGCATCGACAAGCTTTTGTTATCATGCCCATTACGATTCATAAACAATAAAACCCACTTTTCTCCTCTGTCCATGCAAATCGACCACATTCGTTGGTCTGCTTTTGTCCTCGTTGTTGAGTTCATAGAACAATCGTGATGCCTGCTGATTGGCTGCTGCTTCTTCGACCTGAAGTTAGTTCAGTCGAGCTTTGAGCGTTGAAGCAGCAAACTTGGCTGGTAAGTTGGTCGCACTCATCAGTGTGAAGCACAAGCGGCTCGAGCACACTTGACGCTGCAAAATGGATTGGTCTTTCATTCAAATTTGGTGACTGGATCGAATCTGTGTCCGTCATGTGCAATTCTGCTCAATACTGGAGCTGCTAATTGATCTGTGTGCTGGTTGTTTTAGATCTGACCCTACCACCAGTCTAAAACCGGGAACGATTCTCATCGACATTTTCTCTTTGCTCGTTCTCATCCAATTAAAAAACCTCCGAGCTTACACGACGCGATCTCCAATTGACTGTAATCGCTCTGTTCACTACCGGTTGTTTGTGGTCGTCGTTGTTGTTGTGCGCGCGACCAGAGCGAGTAAAAAGATCAACGCGATCGGCGTGCCGAAAATAAATGTTGCTGTGATTTGTGCCAACGAATAGATTCAGTGGGTGATTGATTAAGCGGCGGGGCCATGAATGAATTATCGTTTACAACGCAGTTCCGGAACCAAAGCTAAAATCAAAACGATTCTGCACGTGTTTATTTGAAGCAGTGCAATTGTGTTTTGATGGAAAACTTAAATATTATTTCTCATTTTTTCATCGAATGCCCTTGCCTTTGCAATTGCGTTACGAAGAGGAAAGGAAGGTTTGAACGTAATCTGATCATCATCAATCTATCGGCCATTCTGAACAAATTGATTCCAAACCAAAATCAAGAACGAAAAATGTCTGGAGGCAGTCAGAAGAAAAGTACCGGTGCGGTAACTATACATATGATTTTGCGCATGACTATCTTTGGGTGATATTTGACAAACTATTTCAACTAATTTTCAGACAAAGACAGCATGCAGCACGTGCGCGCTTGGGTTAATACCCGTGGCCACACGATCATCGCCCTGTTGCTCGTGGGCTTGGTTCTCGATGAGGCCGTCATGTTGACGTACCAACTGCGATCACATGACGGCCCGGATGTAGACCGCTTCGAATGCACCAAATGTTGTCGAATGAATTCGGTTGGTTTCGATTATCGAGTTATGCTATTGAAATTCAACGTCATCGGAATATGATAACATTATAAACTTCACGCGACGAAAACTGGTTGCACAAATTAACGTAACCTTTTTAGTTCTTCACACGATCACCAGACCTGATTCACTTCGGAACCATTACTGTACCCACAATCACAATTCGATGGCGAAGGCATCCTCAGTTCCCGGAACTTGGCCTCATTCCCGAAATGAAGCGTTTCACGCCACAAGTTCATGTCTGCCAAGACACTCACTTCGTCAATCTGATGGCGGACAACAGCCCCACCTTACGTGATCGCGTGATGAAACACATTCAGTGCGTTTACTGAGCTTGGCTGATGTACAGTACATGTGTGAAAAAGTGTTGTCAGACTAAAAGTTATGGATGACTTTGGCCGAAGTTTGGACGAAGTCTGGTGTGTTATTTCAATCGATACAACCAAAACCTTGCAGAATGGCCGATGACGTGCTGAGAGGCGACGGTGAAGGTGGACAAGGTGGTGGAGGAGGCGGCGGCGGAGGGGGAGGCAGCGGAGTGGCACACGGCGGAGGTGGGGAAGATGGAGGCGGCGGGGGCGATGGCGAAGGAGGTGGCGGGGTGGAGGACACGGGCGGAGGTGCAGGAGGAGGGGGGCGTGCAAACGGCGATGAGGAAGACGAAGAAGACACTGAATCAGACGCCACAGATGTGCGTGCACTCTCATGCGGTTCAAAATTCTTCTTGATTTTTTGTGGCTCCTATTATTCTGGGTGATATATGCCGACAGTGTGTGATACCGTATTATACAGAGTTTGTGCACACTGAGAGACTCTTAAGGTCTTTGAATAATCGATAATATTCAAGCATAAGCAATCTAGACTTATTTTGTTTGAGGTTTCGGGTCAGAAACATCACGAAATGTTATCATAAAGCAAACAGTCATTTGCATTTTCAGACCATTGAGGACGAAGAATGGAATGTGCATCACGGCCGCTGGCTCATAAACACGATCGACAAAACACAAGATGAGAACGAAAATGACGAAACAAAACATGACAAAGAAAAAAAGAAGTGACCAAGTGATAAGACATTTTTTATATGAACTGATTCTGTGAAAAATTACCTGCCCACGATGCAAACCTCTAAGAATGCAATCCGCCCTCAATAAAATTAATCCACCCTCCCCTGATCCCAATCGGATGCAGACTTTGCCCACTTTGCCTGCAGAGCAAAAGTGCCCGGACAGGTTTCTTAGGAAGCAAAGCACGGACGCCACTGGCAGAAACTTGGACTCAGGCTTACTTCCAACCTTACGCTTAGATTTAGGCTTGGGCTTAGGCTTCCGCCTCAGTCAAATGAAACGTGCCCCTGTCTGACAAGGATTATCTTCCGGAAGAGTGTATCGGTTAGCGTGGCGCTTCGGGAGCTCTGGTCCTCTCTCCTAAAGGGTGTCTCCGCGGCATAGCTTGGAGACATGAAACATTGCCTGTTGATAACGTGGAATGTTTCAAGTTTATAATGAACTTTCTTGCACCGAGCTTTCAACTGAGCATTACACCGGCCCACTGAACCGTAGTTCATACAGTTTCAAAACTGTTTCCACCTTTTCTTCAATCGCTTTGAGGGTTTGGAGCCCTTTGCTATGAAGCTCGTGTTTGTAGGACTCCTAAATCGTTAGTTCGAGACATCAACATTGATCAGAACCAGTTCATGACAAGACATAGAAAATCATCGACCATGGTGAAATTCAGACTGTTTTATTCTGTTAACTTTGCCTGGTTTTCATATCCATGTAAGCTCGCATATGTCAGGTCTCATGATAAGACAAGTATACGTACAGTATGTTGGCCTTGCTTGCATCGATCGTCACGTGCATGTTTTCTTTTGATCGTAGATTTGGAGTTTATCACATATGTAATTTTATCCTCGACCTCTGTTGGCATTTCGGGTCTTATCTTCGTTTTCGTCCCATGGCTGTTCACTGAGCTGTTGACTCGATGATGTTTCACTGACGGCATTAGTTGTCGAGGTGGTCGTGGTCGATTGATCAACGTCGACTGTCTTCCTTCGCACGGTCACACAGCCGGGATTCGGTCTGCCGAAATCAGATCGGGGCTCGCACACGATACACGTTGACCATTTGCTACATTCTGAAATGGAAGGGGAGGGTTGCAAAATTGAATCCAAGGCGAACATACATACATATGTATATTCTGGCAATTCTTTAGGGAGAAACTTTTCAAACGCGTTGCGTGATCCGTAAAGCGCGTTATGCGTGCACTGGCTACAGAAGTCACGTGACCGCTATAACCAGTGCACGCATCATGCAGTTTACGGATCAGGTAACGCGTTTGAAAAGTTTCTCCCAAAGGAATTGCCAGAGTATATGTACATATGTAGGTAGATGACACCAATAAACCACTGTGTCATTCGGGGTTGACTGCATTTTCGGCTCATCCTTGAGCGATGATGTGAGCTGTGAGGTCAAAGCCAAGGATTACTCATATCACCCAAAGCCCAAACCCGAATCTATACAACTACTGGGCTGCAGTTTACTTTACGCAGTTGTAAAATCTAAAGATAACTGAGCCATTTGGGTTGAACCTACATACTGTACGTGCAAGCAGGTGACACGCTTGTTTTGAGCCTTTCAATTGTAGGATATAGGCCACGCCTATACTAACACTAAACGACCAACCAGCGATCACAGCGGGCAGGAGCACCCCAACGTGACCAGGAGAGTGTTTGCCCCATCCCGTGATGAACACCAACTCATCGTGCACACCGCCCTGCACGTCGGCCAGTTTGCGTCGTGTGATCTCGAGTGCCTCCTGCAATATTCTATGAAACATCACTGAATATGAGAGTGTTGAAAGAAATCTGTGAAACATTTACCTAGTCATGTTATGAATTATGTACATACATATATATTAGTTGCGGTAATTTAATTATACGCGCTGCCCTTCTGCATTCAGACTTGTGCGCTGCTTGGCCGCTGGACCATGACACGGAACCAATCGGCCGTCAGCGATTATGACCAAAACAAGAACGTGCGCATTGGATATGCGACAGTCATAAAAACAGCGCCAATCAGCTGATACAAGAATTAGGCAGAGCTTTATATCTAGCGCCGATCCAATCAACATTTCAGAATGCGCGGGTTTTTTGTTCGAACTTTTGTTGTCATGCCCATTACGATTGATGAGCAAATTTACACACTTTTCTCCTCTGTCCATGCAAATCGATCACATTCGCTGGTCTGCCTTTGTCCTCGTTGTTGAGTTCATAGAACAATCGTGATGCCTGCTGATTGGCTGCTGCTTCTTCGGCCTGAAGTTCGTTTATTCGTTCCGACAGTTGACGCGCCAGTTCACGGTCGCCCAGTGCGTGCGCGGTCTGGAAAAAATAGGGAGGGGGCATTAATGGAAAATTGATCGCTGGAAGGAAATGTTTGGATCACAAAATTCAGAACCGACCCGTGATTGGGACCATAGATCACGTGTTTCATTTTGGATCTGGCGCTCGCGGTCGCGCAGCGCCTCGGCACGCGCCTTTTTCGACGCCTCTGGTTCACTGGTGCTGAATTTAACCTCATTTGATTTGGTCAAAAATGTTAGAATAATAAAACGAAATTATGTAAAAACTTTTTCTACAAACTTTCGTCCAACGCCAGCGGTCGAGCGTTGGAGCAGCAAAGTCGGCTGCTGGTCGTCAAGTCGGTCGCACGATTCTGTGGGAAGCACAAGGGGCGCGAGCACACTCAGCGCTGCAAAATGGACTGAACACTCTTTCACTCAAATTTGGTGATCGGATCGAATGTGTTCGTCATGTGAAAGTTTACAATGATGATATCTTAAATACTGGTGCCGTGTGGTGGTGATAATTGACCTGTGGTGCTGCTTATTTCAGATCTGATCCGATCACCGAGCAAAAAACCGGCACGATTCTCAGTATACATTAATTCGTCATAATTGTTCATTGCTCATTCTCATCCCATTCAAAACCCTCGCCACTTACACGGCGCGATCTCCAACGGCGTCACACTGCAATCGCTCTGTTCACTACCGGTTGTTTGTGGTCGTCGTCGTTGTTGTGCGCGCGGCCAGAGCGCGTAAACGATCAACGCGATTAGCATGCCGAAAATGAATGTTGCTGTGATTTGTGCCAACGAATAGATCCAGTGGTTGATTGATTTAATCAATAGAAGTGGCGGAGCCATGATGTGGCGACTAGTGATTGTGGATATTTGACTGGTTGTTGTTTCAAGCAAAAGGGAAATTTCCGTGTCAATAATGAATTAATAGAAAATCAAAACTGGTTGTCACAGTTTGTAACGTCTTGAAGTCGCTCCCCTGATTTGTTGTCGTTCTATTTCATCTGGCAGATGTTTACAACTAATCATGCAAATTTTTCAAACAGCGGTTGAACCGCCGGTTTTTGAACTGCCATAAAGAAACTGACTGTTCATCGATTAAGAAGCGCCTCGACACAGGCGGTCGGTGCACACCACCGGACCGAGCCATCACCATTCATGGCAGAACGATGACCTGTACATAAGATCCCATTTTATGTGCTATGTATTGAAAGTTTCATTTAGCCTTCCATTCATGGATGTGCTGTCAACCTGTTGTACGACCACTTGGGAATACTCACACACCAATGTCACTGTCACTGTTGTGCGTGTGCAAAAGGGTGATCTTCACAAAATAAAAACAAACCCACGTGGGTCGCGTCACGCAATTTGCGTTGCCAAAGTCTTTCCTTTTCCACCAGTAAACACGACGTTGCGCAAAAATGTCGAATAAAAAAAACGAAATAAAACATGATGCTCATTGTCGCGTGAAAAATTGTTGGCCAACGCCGGCAGTATGCATCCGTTGCATGCACTTTTTGGTGCTTGACTTAACCGTGCGTGGTTTATTGACATTCGTGAAAGTGCACATGTAACCCGTCATGTGACGCAAACTGGGTTTGCTGCTTCAGCGACGAGCAAGTTTTGGTTACGGTAGCCTCGGCACTTGAAAATTATGAGTGGTCGTCCGTTACACTGTTTCGTCTTCGAACGGGTGAGGTGTGCTCTCCACGACGGTTCTAAATCGTTCCCGGGCCAGTAATTTAGGCGAGCTTAGGTTGACTCCTCTGCTCCAGCTTCATCCCAATGCCACACTGTGCGGGTTTCGGAGTTTCTTTCTGCTTGCACATCTTTCAACCATTAGAATCTTAAGATTCTATTGCAACATTCAAACAGACCAGTGACCAATCGAGTGGTGCGTGTCTTATCAGCCCCGATTACTGCACGTGACAAGACTGAAAGTAAAAACAAGAAAATTCGTGCTTATCTCTGCGAACAAGTGTGTGTGTGTTTATGAATGGAAAGTCACCACGTGGTCTTTCCAGGAGTTGGGTGTGTTTATTCAAACAAGCAAATAAACAATGACATAAAAAGACAAAGGCACCTGATTGGGATCAGAGAGATGGGCTGACCTAATGTGTGCTCAAGTTCCACAGTAAAGCACCTAATGTTCCGCTCTGAATAGATCACCAAACGTGCATGTGGTCAGGCAAGGCACGCAAGTGGAACAACTGCACTTTACTGTGTTTGTTGTCTCAAGTCAGTGGAAAACTTTACAGTGAGCTGATCGAATAAATACCGTCTTCACGGAACGCTCATGTTCTTTTAACTGCCAAATTCTATAATGCCGTTCATTTTAAAAACACAATTTTATGTTTATTTTTTTATTTCTTTTCCGAGTTCTCATATAAAAATCGTGCCCATCGGGCCATAAAGTCGAACTGTTGTTTTTGTCACGTCTTTGCTCTGCACCCTATCGTTACGCGCGTTTTATTCGGAAACTGTTCAGATAAAATGGTGAAAACTTGGTAAACAGCACTGGAAAGTGCCTGATTTTCAAGGAAACTAGAGTTTATCCTATTTTGATGCGTGCAATAAACGAAATAAAGTCCCGTGTCACTTTCAAAAGTATTGCACATGCGGCAAGGCTCCATAAAATCATCTGCACTCAGTTTGCTGTGTTTATGAACAAAAATTTATTTGCCGTTTAATTCGAATTAAAGTGATGTCACTGTACACAACTTAAACACAGATAAAGTTGAAAACATCTCCTCGTCCCATGTGTCCAAACTTTGTTCAAAAAAACTTTTCTTTCATTTCTCATTTTTCGATGTTTGTTTTGCATGCATGATTTTACTTTAGGTTTACACTCAGAAAGTGCCGATAGTCTTCTATTACATAGTACTACCAATAATGACCCGCTTCTTTCAAAAAAGGAAATAATATACATAATTTCAGAATATCATTACTATTCATTCTCCTTTTCGTCTCGCATTTCAATACCAACTCAATTCGGTGAAACATCATCAGCATGGCCATCACATTTGGTCGCATGTTGGAAGGATTGAAGGACGCATTCTCACAGGACAACGTCAATGTTGAAGAGGTACAGTACACTACCTACCGTATAACCCATTCAGGGTTACTGCACTCAATATTCCTTATTGTTTTTTTTAAAGTGATGACCCCATTTTATCATTTTTCAGGTGAAGGATCTTCTTCGCGGCTACAAGAGCGACAGAACCGACTGGCAGAAATACTATTTCGTTGATCCCCATCGGTATAAGATTGCACTTTTTCACGAAAAATATTTCTTCAACTTTCTCAAATATTTTCCATATTTTTCCAGCTACACCCGCAATCTGGTCGACAGGGGAAATGGACATTACAACGTGATGATGCTCTGTTGGGGTCCCGGCATGGGCAGCAGGTAAGACAAGGTCTCACCTGTGACGACTTATAATAGACAACAGGTATGCCCAGTGACCTATCCCATTCTATTACAGTATCCACGACCATGCCGATGCGCATTGTTTCGTGAAGATCCTGTCGGGTCAACTCACCGAGACGCAGTACTACTGGCCGGCGGAAGGTGACAAACAGATGAACGTGAAATGCGTCCAGAATTATGGCGATAACGGTGTCACTTACATCAATGGTTGGTGTTCTTATTTTTGTGGTTTGCTCTCCGAAGCTGTTTTGGAAAATGGTGGCGGTGCTATAGGCAACAAATGTGACAGGTCACAGTGTCTGTCTGATGCTTCTGAACATTTCGGCTGGGGCCCATTTCTACCGGGTCTATTGTGCAAAAACCAAAGGGCGCACTGGGTTCGTATTAGCAAATGTACCTTGCAGCTGCTTGTGGCTGCGGGTTGTACTTGTACGTATTTGGGCTGCTTCTCGGCCCATTTGTAGACATGCGCCTGATCTCGGCTTGAACTGCCCAGTCAAATTTGTCAGTCGGATCGGACGATCGGAATAAATCGAATGTGCTTCGGTCGCGGAATTCTTTTTGCGCACTAAATCAATTGCCCAAAAACGTCACGTGACCAAGACAAATTCGATCCGATCATCAATGACCGACACACGTATTTATTTTTTTCATTCCACCACGTACAGTGTACCATCAAACATCCCTAGATTCGATTGGCTTGCACCGTGTGGAGAATTCATCGCATACGGACGTGGCAGTGTCCCTGCACGTGTACATCCCAGCGTTTGACGAGTGTGCGATTTTCGATGAGCGAACCGCGAAACGCAATGTGGTCAAATTCACGTTCCACTCGGAGAACGGCGTGCGAACCGGACCGGTGTGTGCATACTTTTTTCGGTGCTTCTTTGGAGTTGTTGAGGGCCCGACCGTTACGCTGGTCCTAAATTTACTGAGTCTATCACATTCAGTCAGTTTTATGTCTTTCACAATTTTTAATTTTATAACATTGAAAACATTATTCATCTGGAAATGACATTCTCAAAGTACCGAGGCCAGCTGACTCTGATCGGTCACTCCATCTTGGTTTCTCCTACCCATTGTATCAATCAGCAGCACTTCCACGTGGTACCTTCTTGGCAGCCGCTAATTAAATGAAGTTTGCATAAAGCAAAGTGGGCGCTTGGTTATCCTCTATTATTTATATATCCATTCCATATGTCGCAATCAAAATCTTTGCATAAAAAACTAGATGGCGGGTTTCTATTCTTGCCACTCTTTCGTGATGCTACAACTAACCTACGTCCTTCAGCCTGGAAGGCAAGCCTCAAGCGTACATTGGCGTAATTAACGCTGCACAGAGTGGCGGATCCAGCTTTTGGCCAAGGGAGGGGCCAAATCCAAAAGGTCATTTTTATCTGGTGCTTGTTCCATCTGTGAAAAGTCGCATTTTTATCTGGTTCTTATTTTGAATTCCGCGCTTTTACACCCAGTACCAAATGTGGCAAGACCCCCGTGGCCTCCACTGGATCCGCCTTTGGCTGCGTATCATGAAACTTGGCTCTATTTTTGGTTTTTTTTTCAGGAACACTATATTGGTAAACCTGCTGCACCTCCTCCGCTGTCTACGGCCATTCCAACGGTGTGGGGATGAATTAAGAGAAAATTGAAAATGTGTAAAAACGAGAAACAATTTGCCGTCGGTATTATTATGATGTGCATACTGGTATTGAGAGAAACTCGCTGCCTTTGTGATCTGATTAATGTTTGTTTTTGTACAGATCTGTTCTCCGGGATTCAGTATTTGGTCACTTTTTTGTTGTTCTTTTTTCGCGACATATATAGACTATTCAGCTTGTCTTAATGTAGATTTAGAGGTCATTATCGTATCCACGTTGTTTCACAGTGTTTTTGTTTTTGTAATGCAAAATAAAGAGTCTGGCCTCACCAAATATGAGTCGGCGAAATGTCACTCTTTCAAACATCACCCAGGAATCAATGTTCTCAGAAACTGCGCTTTGTGAGATGAAAAAGCCAGGCTACCATGAAATTTACATGCATGCGGGGGTCTGCAGCCCGCACAGACGTCCGTATATGGTTTTTGAAAAACTCGTGCTTATTTTTTTAACGTTTCGCACTGTAGAGACTTTATTGCCAGAAAAGGTCAGCGCAGACTTCGCACTTTCTTTCTGTAATCACTGTACCGGAAGCTCAATCATATGTAACTTTAGTGAAAAAAAATGCACGACCGGGATCAGATTTACTGATGCCACCAATTTACCCTCATTAAGGCACACCATTGTGTACAACAAAATGACTTTTGCACCTCTATGTACTTCCATAGTATACTCGGGCAATTCTTTTAGGAGAAACTTTACAACCGCGTTGCCTGATCCGTAAAGCGCATTATGCGTGCACTGGCTACGGAAGTCACGTGACCGCTATAACCAGTGCACGCATCATGCGCTTTACGGATCAGGCAACGCGTTTGAAAAGTTTCCCCCAAAAAAATTGTCAGAGTATATGTATAACTACATACGTACGTTGTGCAGAAACGTGTGAAGTCGACAAGAACGGGATTGCTGATCCGGAGCGGCGCGGGGATTGAAGGGGTTTAAAATTTCCGTATCGGGATCCCGTTCCAGCAACTGCAGAGAAGTCACCATCGGTAAGTCGGCTGGCGGTTTGCTCGGCTCTCGAAGACTTGAGAGCGAGCTTTGGTCCACAGCAAATTTAAGGTTGGTACAAAGGCCAAGCTCTATAAAACTGGCATATACCTACCTATTATATACTTATGTATTTCCACGCAACAACCGATATTTACAACACTTAGGACAGTTGTAATGTTCGCTGTGTACAGCCAGGCCCTACCACCAACTGTTTCGTTTTATAATATTCGAATTCCCTGTGGACCTTCTGAGAATTGAGGGTTAAGCTGCATGTCAACAAACTTCAATCGCAAAACTTCATGCGCTTGTGTCCCGCGTTCCGTCCCAATCACACAATTGTTCAAGCGGCATACGCAAATGTAATACAGTTTGTTACCTGGTTCTATTTTGATGCTTGACAGTGGAAGTATGTGCACCTGTCTGTTGTTTGTCACATGCTTCATCTTTTATGTGTACTATCGTAAACAAGTTGACCATTTGGGATTGCTAATTATTATAATGAGGTAACGCTTTGAGCGCTTCTGGCTCACACATAACTGATCTTTTGGCTAATTTTACAGTGGCCAACTCAAGTGGTCAAATCCCTTCGTCGACTCACAGTTAATTCCTGGCGAGCGCGAGAAATAATACATGGCATTCGGGGTGAGTTGACGAAGTGACTTGACCACCTGACGTCAGTACTGGAATATAAGCCTAGTTTGTCGCTCCTATTGTTGTCAACGCAACGTGATGTTTTCGTGATCCGTGACTCAGTCACAATCCCTGAGGGGCAGACCTGTTACAATTATTCTTCAATTCATTTTCATTGAGAAGTTGAAACTTACATGCGCGCATATTATTTCAAGTGGGTAGTGCTCGCACGTACACGAATTGCCTGAGGGAATTTTGTGCATCAACACATTCACACGCCGCCTACAAACAACAGGAGGCGGTGTCAGACTTGGCAGTCGGTTAGATCCGGTGAACAATATGGAGAATGGGTACTGTACGTGCTTCAGGCATGACTTGATGCAAACAAAATTCAGCCAGGGCAGCTTCACACCTATTTTGTGCATTTTGAGAGTGACCTTTTGTCTGACCACAGTATGTGCGAACAAACTTCAGCTCCCGCAGTCAATTTCACAGGTCACGATTAACGACATGCAGTGACCAATTGTGAACACGTTTACAAGCGTGTTGGGAGCGTGTTGACAACATTCAACCGAGACAACAAATTGTAGAACTAAAACACATACAGTACCTATTGTCTGTTGTTTGGTATAGTGTGTGTAGATACTGTACCTGGATACTTTGTCTTTGCAATATTTTTCATTTCTAAACTATAGAGCCAAGAGCCTTTAATTGCAAGGTTGGATTAAAAAAAGTAAAAATTTGTTTTGTGAAAAAAATCTTTTTTAAAAAAGTTCGACACTTTTATTTTAAAATTTTAAAAAGTAAGTCTAGTTTTATTATTATTTTCGGTTTTTTCTCACTATATTAACGTATGAAAAGGCATGTTCTTTATCCCAGACATCCCAACAACCGTCACGTGCATAATTTGGGACATCCCATACTTTATTTTATACTGCGCAGTTATTGAGCGTGAAGTAAGCTATCGACACACTCGAAGTTGTTCGCCTGTTTCCAATGGTCGTGGATTGGTCATTTGTTGTTTTTGTGACACAAAATGAGTATTTTGTAAGTCTTTGGCTCTCTCCAAATTTATCGACAAACTCACAAACAGAAGGTTGGCCTTCCCTTTTGTCATATAGCCACAGCTACATACCTTCGAGGTTGTCAAAGTCATATGACCGAAGGGATCAGATCGTAACTCTGATTGACGCAAACATGCAAGTCAGAAGAAAAGTTCTGTTTTGTGTCCCACAAAACACACCTAACTAACATGATTTCAGCCATTTCATTCTTCAAGAAACCATTTTTTAGGCGGTGCGAAATAATAGTAATTAATTTTTTTTGAAAAAGTTGCATAATTTTTTTCCAACCCTGATGCCTTGAATTCAAAGACGTATAGATGTTTACGACGTTTCGACCAGGCAAAATTTAAAAAATATGATCATTCATGCATACTGGTGAATTCATTCAATCATCGCGAACAAGTGAAACATCAGACGGCTGGCTATGTGATCTATGAACGCGCTTGCCACGCCAGCATCTACAGTATGAGCGGCAATTGATGTTTCACAGCTGAGTATATTGCCTGAATATTTTAATACCAATTGAGCGAAAATTGCCATTGTTCTCACAACTACAAAAATAGGGTCCGCACGCTGAACTCATTTTCTTGGCAACAAGAGCTCTTCAAACTTACAGGACACAAAACACTATTGCACAATTTTTGGAATTCTTGTCAAGCAAGAAACCAGACCATTTTCCTCACTATCATAAAGCTCCACAAAGTATAAGTTGAAATTAAAGCGTTTTTCCAGAAAGACGGAAATCGGAGCTGGTGGCTGCAGAAAAAGTATTAAAGAGCAGCTTGCCGATCGAAAAATGACACAAACCGGCCGTGCGGCTGTTTATCTGCCTCTAATTCTCTTGCTGGCCTCAATTAGCAGACTCGAGTGCAGCGCAACAGTGCCCGGTCTAATCGACTTGCTCGGTCTGACCAGCATGTGTCAGAATGCGATCACGGCGCTCAATCAGCCGACGAAAAGATTTTTCCACAAAAGGGTGAGTGAACAGGCGTTGTTTTTGGCAGATTGGCCCTCCGTCACGTGGCTAGAGAGCACACGGATGATGCCACCAATTTCGACCAGTGGCAAAACTGTGCACAGGCTTGTTCACGCTGATTGAACTTACTGGCACCACAAGTGTATTCTCGAATCAACAACAGCACATCTGAAAACAGATGCTCCAATGACAAAGTGTGACACGTGCCACGGACGTAGAGTACATATATTTGTTACAAAATAGTATGTCTGATACAGTCTGCCATACGATCTGGCAAACTCTCCATCAAGCCCGTGTTCAAGCACCTTGATCATTTCAGCGTCGCGCAATGGAGCTGGCGCGCTGTGTACGGGCGGCTCGTGACGGCCTACTATGGGGCAGGAGTTCGACCAACAGGACAATCCGAACTCTGTATCTTTCACGTATTTGAATATTTCCGTGAAACTGCATAGGTCGTATTGTTGTAAATAAGATTTTCGCATAGCCCGACTTTGTGAAACATCACGCAGCCAGCGAAATTGCCATAAGGCATTATCAATATCAAATACCGGTATGTCATACGTTACAATCATAAAAGAATCGTTGGGGTTGATATTCTTTGTTCATTTGTTCACTTATGGGAATAAGAACACGTAATACCGTTTGCCAAGAACACAGGACATGTATAACAACAACAACGAGAACAACAAATTATGAAACGTCGCCTCAAAACCGAATCATCTTCCTGACGCTAGCGTTATTCTGTTTATTTTCTTTCTTTGGCTGACTTCCAAACACTGGCGAATGGTCGACAGCCTGGGATACGGTAACCGAGTGCGGTACGTGATCTCTGCCCGTCGATGCTGTGGACTGCTTCAGTCGCTTGCGACGTTTGCCTGACGGAGTAAATGAAAAATAAATTTGGAGAAAACGTTTTATCATACCCATCGGTGGATTTTCATTGACATGTAATCCGTCTATCATGAATATTTATGAGAAAAAAACCCAACAAATATCTCCAAACCAAACCAACCCATATTTTCAGGCGTTGACGGTATGACGTCATCATCATCATCCACACCTGTATTATCGTTATCGGGTTGGTCAAAAGAAAATCCCAAATCCAAACTCGCGCGTCGTTTTGGACTCGGTTGAACTGGCTGGGCTGTGAAGTCGAAGCCGAGGTCGATGGCTGGCTGTTGTGCTGGGGCAGGATCCTGAGAATTGATCGTGTGTGTGTGCTTTGTGCTGTAGTGAGGCGTGCACATGTCAAGGTGATGAGTTACCACAGCCATCTTTTGTAACAATAATAGTCCATTTCTTTTCCTAACTAGTCTACAATGACAGCGCCCCATGGGTTGAACTAGAGAAATTTCTATTCTTGCAGCAACATTTCCTGTCTTGCATTTGGTAAAGCCACGCTGTGGTTAGCCATTTACAGTATATCATCTGTCGAGCTCACAATCCCAACACTATCCACAAGTTTCAAATTTTACGTGTCCCATAAATTTGACATAAAAAGCTAGAAACAAAAAGACGCACCACAAAATTGAATCCCAAATCAAAGCTGACGTTGTTGTTCTCCTGACTAGTCATTGGTCGACGTCGACTGCTGCGCGAAGCTGATTGGCTGGACACACACAAAGCTGAGCGCTGATTGGTTAGTTTGGCCATCAGTCTCTGCACCGATTGCTTTTCGCTCAGCCAATCATCTTCGAGTGTGAACTGTTTGAAATCAGCCGCATTGTTACGAATCAACTGATTAGCGTTGCACACGTTTAGCTGTTGTTGTTCGGTGTTTGACGTTGATGTGGGCTGGTGTTGTTCATCGGGTGGCGGTTCGGAACGAGCGCAAGCTGGCTCTGTGGGGTTGGTAACAATGAGAATGAGACAGAAGCAACACGGTTTCGGAACTGGCGGGCTGGCTATCGGTATTCCGTTGGACTACGTTGGAGGCTGCTTTCGGAATCTATCTGTTTTTCAAAACTCGTTTGGCTGGCCTGCACAAATATTTGTGGCTGCAGTGAAACATTTCTGAACTGTCTGTCCCCACCCAGCCATACCAAAATTGTGACACTCGTCTCAACTCTCGTTTCATTGGAAGAATCTGTGACCAAATCTGGAGTCGAAAAAAATGAAAATAACCATAGTACTTCCATCTGGTCCAACCTATCTTTTTCGCACGCTTTGTCTCACGCAAAAACGTAAAGAAAGAAACAACCAACCCGCCACAGCACTGGACAACAGTTCATCAATATCCATTGTGATGCTATCAGCCAATTCCATTTCAATGTCAACAATCAGGCTTCGCAATCGCTCCAAATGCGGTTGTCGCGCCACCAGCGATGGCAGCGACACAAAATCCGCGTCGGTGATGTTTCGCGTCGGCGGGAATTCGAATGCCATTGGCTGCAAATGAACTTGACAAGTTTCTTCTCTTCCCCAAAATATATGCTCCCAAACAGTGGTGGGGCGGCAACCTACTTTACCACCAAAAATGTGGGGCGGCAACCTACCTCCTGTGCTGGCCGAGCTAGAAGGGTTGCACCAACAGAAATCAAAAATATTTATGTCCAGATATCGAAATACGAATTTTTTCCCTTCAAGTCAAAAATGGTTATTTTGAGGGACAATTTGGGTCGGGCGACAACCCACCCACTGTGCCCTCGCCCCTCATTCAGCTACACCATTCCCAAATCCAACTCATCGTCTGGTCCAATCCTCGCCAAGTGACGCGGCTATCACATGGGAGATGACGCGGCCGTCACGATTATCGTCAAGTCAAAGTGTCACGGAACAAGTTTTATAGTGATAGAAATCAGCGATTGTGTTTTGGAATGATTATCCTTAGCACACCGTCGACCAAAGCGGACCAAAGAGTTTGACACCGGCCTCCTCTGATGCCACAACATCCAACCTGCGATTCCGGTTCCTGCGACTCAGTCCATTCAATCGGTGCACCGAATCCAGGTTTGACCAAACGACGTCGTTTTCCTGCGGCATGTTTGCCGTTTGGCAGGATTGTGGACAACAAATCGTCGCTATTTGCGTCGAGATCGCGCAGGAATGCCGGCTCGTTTGCCTTTGCCCGTCTGCAAGAACAAAGTACTTGAATATGGTGAATGTGCATGTTTTGTTCAAGAAATGACGCGTGATACCACACGTGATAAAAATATGAAAAATTTTCAACTAACACCCGTTTTCGGAAAAGCTTGAGATGAGCGCGTGCAAATAATGGTTAAAATTTCTCGCGCTTTGCGCGCATAGCGACATCCTCAGTTTGTATGGTGCTGGGCATCAAAAATTACTTGGCCGGAAGCTGGATCCGCCATCACAGCACAAACAAACAACCGCAAACACTGTGATAAAACACCGTCTGGTTTCTTGAAAAATTGGCTCCGACAAGCAGTAGATACAATTGACTTGTCCAGGTGCCGATGGTGCGCCAAAAAAGCCGGCTGCGCCGCTGAACGCGACACTGGAGAGGCGGTTGCACACGCTGTTTCGCTTCGTTTATCAAGCTTACCAAGAAGCGCAACTATAATGAATTAGCTAGAATGTGAAACCACTTTATCGAGTTAGCCAATTTGACT
>JASAMV010004819.1:0-13858 GCA_030248065.1 Rhynchonema sp. JSB1_4
TGGAGCCAAATACTGACTGGGTCTGATCAGGTCCATTTCGAGTTTGAATTGATGTGAACCATGTAAATCAAATCGCACTGCAAACAGCAATCTGTGAAAGCGACCCATGGAAAGCCAAGCCCAAGCCCCGAAATAATCCTGAATAAGCGCATGCAATCAGCGCCTACCTCGTACAAATGAGTCACAACCGTCACACAAACGTCTTCCAATTTGGCATCGTTCCAAGTTCGTTTCAAGCACGCCATTCGATCCGCGTTCTTTTCGCCCGACACGAATATCGAATCCCAAGCCACTGGCTGCAACGGGGCAAGCAAGTGCAAAGAATAAAACGATTAAAGAAAACACAGATATTCGACCAAAGTGGCGTGGCAGAGCTTTTCGGCTGTTGACTGCGAGCGCAGCCGTACAGTACATATGTCTAGGTCGGTTTACACTCTGACTGCCTGGCAGTAGCAGGACCATCAACCGTATAGAAAGCAGCAATAGAAAGCGTGAGAAGCAAAGTAAAGGAAATATGGTTGTCTTCCTCAATAAACCCGCCAAACTGTCTGTTGCTTTGTTCGTGTTAAGTGAGTGCAATCGCAGACCGATTTCATCACAGGTGTGTTGTAGCAATGGTTGAGTTTGGAAGACATCACACTGCAAAACATCCCACAGTTTGCACTTCAGTGCGACAAAATAAAAGAGAAACCCGCAAGATTCCACCTGAAATCTGGCAGCGCTCCAACGGTTGAACGTCTGGGTTCATTCGATGACAACGGGGCGACACACAGCAAATTGTCGTTGGATGTTTTCGATTGGAGACTGGGCTTTTTCTGACCGGCACTGGCGTTACTCGGTGCTGACTGTTCAATGTGGTGCTTGGCGTTGGCATCAACAGCAACAGTTGTTTTTGGAACGATCTCTTTGTCGTATTCGGCTGTGGCCAGTTTGTCGTGCTGTTTCTTGGCCCTGGTCCTCGCTTCACAATATCCGTAGTCCTCTTCGTAGGCAATGAACTGGAAGAGTTTACGCCAGGCGCACGCCAGCAGAGCGTCGTTGGTGTGACACGCTGATAGGGACCTGGCAACGGGGACCACGGATCAAACTGAGAACTGTTGGGTGAAGAAGGTTGTGCTGCACACTATCCAGCATCAGGCCTGACTCAAAAAGCCACAGAAATGAGCTTGTCACAACGTTGAAACAATAGACTGACCTGGACAGCCGAGGCTCAATTGAATCAGGGCACCATACGTGCATACCAAAATACCTACTGTACATATACTACGTTAATACAGTGTATGTATGTACCTACCCACGCTTCGTTAAACCAATTGCAACATCGAAACTAGTACTTGTACTTACGTCACAACGCATGTATCTGGCTCGATGAATTCCCATGGTGGGCACTGTATACATACATCATCTAACATAAGGCTATGTGCATTCAGAGAATTGCAGGTGTGTGCACGTGGAACACTTGAAGTCTGGAGGGGGACATTTGAAGATGAAGCGTTTTGCATTTTCATATAATTCCGAGTTTGTGAGACATTGCAAAAGGTCCAAGAAGTTAACAGTGCCCAAAGTGATAATCACCAATGAACTGACCTGCGTCCCAGACGTGTTCGCGGCTCGTGTTTGGCGGGTGACAACAATGTGAGCAGTGACTCCAACAATGCGTCCCAACCGTCGTGACCGAAATGCAGTTGGTGTTGTTGGTAGTGCTCGCGACCGAATCGGCGACACAACGCCGTCAGCGAGAGCTGCAATGCAAAGTTTACATTGCACTGCCGGTCCTGGTTGACCGTAAAGAAACAGACGAGTTGTATACCATGGCATGGCCATGACAAGTTAAAGTAACTACATATATGTACATAATAGGTAACCCATGAAGTTACACACTGCTCGATTTTAATCGCTAAAACGTCGAGTGTGTTAGTCAATTCTCGAATTTCCATCGAAAAAGACAATAATATAAACATAAAAACATGTACAAAATTCTGTTTTAGTCCTGACTCAGATAGAGCCGAAGCCCAAGTGTGTCAAGCTCACAACGCCTGTGGCTGTGATCAATTCAGTTCAAGACAACAACACTGATAGAAAAACTTTCAGGCACTTCGGCCGCCTAGTCAACGGAAATTCGGTATACTTTCACAATTTTGCAATGCGCATCTATAATTTGATGGCGCAGCATTGTGCCCAAGTTCATGTGTCACACAACAGTCCCGGATCCAGTTTTCGGTCAAAGGGGCCCAAAGCCCCAAAGGTAATTTTTATCCAGTGCATGTTTGATTTTTCAAAAATAGTTTTTATCCAGTGCTTGTTTATAATTGGGCCATTTTAAGCCAAACACCACACAAAATGAGAGTGCGCGCGCTCGAAAATTTTTGCACTCTTTGCAGTTTGCACGCGTGACAGCCATACCTACATAGGTAATGGAAATTGGTGTATCTGACGCGCGAAGCGCGCGATTTTTGGACCTTTGAAATGTATTAGAGTGAAATTCTGCGATTTAGTTGTCTTTTTCCTTCTTCTCTCCGAAACGGTGCGGTCACTTTGGCCAAAGTGGCTTTAGGCCCCTGTGGCCCCCATGGAGCCGCCAGTGTCACACATAAGCAAACACTGAGGCGTAAGTAAACGATGGCAATTTTGAGCCAGCCCGCCGACACAACAAGTTACGGTTCGAATGTGTTACTACTGGGCCGTCGGCATGTAAATTGCACAATGTATGGCTCTTGTTGACTCAAAGCCATCGTTATGTGTGGGGTGTTCCTATAGTTTTGTATGACCACCACTGCCAAAAACAAGGCACGACAAGGTCAAAAAGCAACTCAGTCAGCCCCCTTGCTGGTGGAAATTTTGGCAGCGGGTCTGATTGGAATACTGAGCAGAGCAGCAGGATGGCTGGTTCATGCGCCAGATGCAAGAATGCGCACCTATGGATGAGATAGGCATAAGATGACAAGAAAGAAAAATAAATACATATGTAACACGTCGGTCTTACGTCATCGAAGATGGCCAATAAGTGGATGGCGGAGTCAAAGAAGACTTTGAGCGACAAAGCCATGTTGTGTTTGATGAGTTCGGCCTTGTCCTTCGGGTACTTGTCCAGTGTGCACGACCTCAAGTCGGACCTGGAATTTGAACTAAGCATTGTTTTGTTGAAAATGAACGCGAAATAATGAAGAACGGCGATCTGACTTTCTCAACAGCAGCATATCGATCATTTGGCCGATCATTTTCATGTCTACATGCAACCACGATTCGGTCAGGAATTGGATTTCGGGCTCCGATAACGTTGGTGCCTGGAGGTGCATCTGTAGTTAGTTAACCACGCTTGTTGTTGCCGTCCTTCCTTTTTGTCATCATGCCCATTAGATCAGACTAATATCCTGGATTAGTCACTAACTTCAGCATTTGTTGGCAGCAGCCACATGAGATCGCCCGATGCCATCGCTGGTCGCACTTGCGTGTCGATGGCTGGACGCATGAAATCACCGATGAATGCTGATGATCTGCATTGTTGGTGACGTTTCAAGTGTGAATGCGCATGCAAAGTTGATGAAACATCACTGACCGTCTGCGCTGATTCGGTCTAGTCGGTGGTGGGTCTGGTTCGGTTGGACTAATCTCGGTCGAGATCGGCTTGGATCGACCATTGGATATGCACGCACTCGTCACAGTCATGTCCGGCTCGCTGAATACATGTATGTACATACATGTGGAAATTTGCATTATTTTGAGTGCAATTTTAAACATAAGAAGCGTAAAATCAGGAATATTATTATCAGAAACCTTTCCATCGAGGTGTTGGCTGCAACAATGCCTGACGTCAAGCTGCCGCGTCGTCTTTCCTTGCTCTTGTGCACCCTGAATTATCAAGATCGGTGTTATGTAGTGCCAGAA
The DNA here is from genome assembly GCA_030248065.1 of Rhynchonema sp. JSB1_4. NCBI lineage: Eukaryota > Metazoa > Nematoda > Chromadorea > Monhysterida > Xyalidae > Rhynchonema > Rhynchonema sp. JSB1_4. The sequence continues at coordinate 3,886 of JASAMV010004819.1, forward strand.
TACTACCAGAAAAGTCTAGCTTCCCACCAACCTTCTGCTGAGTTGCGCATACGCGGCACGTGCAGCCCCACCGAAGTGCATTTTGTCGTGCGACGTGGGTGTGGCTGACGCACTCACTGAATGCGGATGATGACGACGTTTGTAACGCTGCAACTAATTCGTCGGTGTGGATTACTACCCCTCGGATCTGTACATATACCTACTGTATACAGTGATGTCCGACTCAGGAGAAATGTTTTCTGGATGAATGAAGGCGGCACAGAAAATGTTAACAAAACTAATACAATCAAACTGTTGCAGCAAGGCAATCAGTGGTGCACAGAGCTGTGTTCACATTATTACTGTGTATTGGTCGCACAATGACTATATAAGAATTCATCAAAATCAATCCTGATTTTCACGTTCAGTCACTCTTAACTACTGTGCTATTTGTGATTCTCACAAAACATTTTCAGCTGAAAATAATCTAGCAGATCAACCACGTTGCCGCAGGTCGTAAACACCCTCCTCTTTACGGGGTTTTTGGGGGGACCGCGCTAAACAAAGCGGCCCCCCCCCCGCCACCCCCCCGCCTGGCGAGCAAAAAAAAAAAACCAACCATTCTAAAGAAATCCTTGGACCAATAGCAACTAGGCTCCGATACTATGTACACAGGTATGTATGTACATATCTATAATTCAGCTATGCTACCATTACCATACCGAGCGTATATACATCTCTATCTCACAACGCACATCTGTTTTTAAAAAAAAACATGTAAACCAGGCATCCTGCGATTAGGTATACCAAGAAGCTGTCCAAGACCTATATGTATGGTATGTATGTACGTGCATTTATGAAAAGCCCCGTGATACAGCGGTACACATGCCAAACTGTGCACATCATGTACAGTACATTACATATAAAACCCATTGTATTTTAGTAATGTCCAAGTGGCTGACGCCTGAAAAACAGCGCACAGTTCTGCTGCCGCGTACAATTTGCCAAACAAAAAAACAAAATGTACAGACAAAAATAACATCTTGCTCAAATCCATACCAAACATGGGCATGGCTACGTGCAAACCAAGATATCGGCTCAGTGGCCTGCGGGAAATTTGCCGTGTCGCGATGTGGTTGGAGCCCCAACAAACTGTACAAACGGGACCTAAGTATGGTCCGTCCATCAGCTCATGTCACTTTGTGATGCTTCTGGCTGGTATTCCCTTCCTCCACGTTCTAATGAAAGAGAAATTGAGTGTCCGAAAAAAATTATTTTTGTTCCTAGATTGTGGTTTTTATGAAATCGACGTGTTTTATCGATTTTAATTTAATTTAATTTTAAATTTGATCGAATTCGATCCTTTTCGACACCGTTTGTTATTTTTTTAGTTTTTTTTTGCAAAATCGGTCACATTCGATTTCTCTTTCATTAGAACGTGGAGGAAGAGAACAAACCAGCCAGCAGCAACACAAAGTGCCATGAGCTGGTGGATGGACTATATGTATGTATACAGCATGTAATACGTATTTTCGGCAACCGCAGGGAAAAAGCAACACGGCAACAGCACGTATACACACCTATTGCTGCAGTTGCAATTTTGAGCGTGATTTCATCAAATGACTGATCTTGCGCTCACCGTTCTCACAGAGAAACAGGACCTAAATTAAGCACGGCAAGTTATAGCATTCTGGGATAGTTGTAGGTATGTTGCACCATATTCGCAAAAGTAGAGAAAGTGAGGGTAAAAGCACTGCAGAATGAGTAGTTACAGTGCTCGCGGGGCACTTGTTGCTTTGGGACATCAAGTGACATCAGAGCGCCCAGCGACACTCGTTTCATTGTCTTCTGTAATTGCCGCGTCAGCAAAGTTTGTCAACAAACCTTATCAGCTAGCGGTTCCTATAACACGCATGCATATCTTTCGAAGATATATTTTTGCTGTTATTACAATGAAGCCATCAAAGTCATGGAATGATTCGTGCTGTTAATGTTACCCCAGTCGTTTTTTGTGCCTTGGCTTCTAAGCAAAAACCTAAATATACATAAGTTGGAGAACATGATAAATCGTTGGAGTTAATTAAAAATATAAAATTGTCCACGGAAATGAACAAAATTTGTTATATTACGTATATTGACTACCTTAACGACTGAAAATTCTTGCTGACACAACTGATGTGCAGGTGCTGTGCGTCCACTTTGTGTTTCTTTTCTCGTTCCGCACACCCACAACAGCAAGCACTGGTGGTATTGAAACACCGAAAATAGACTCCGCATGCTCCTACCTATATGCATACTGTATGTGCTTCACAGAACGGCAACGTACAGTACCAGCTGCAATTCTAGGCGATCCTGAGGCTGCGCAGGCTCAGCCTGCAGGCGCCGCCGCCTAGCCTGCACCCGGCTCCGCTGGGTTTTTTTTCTTAACTGTGCAGGCCAGCCTGCAGGCGCCTGCAGGTTGAGCCTGCGCCGCCTCAGAATCGCCTAGAATTGCAGCTGGTACTGTACCTAGTGTCCGTATCACCAAAGGCGCTAGGTACATGTATAGGTATCACCGCAGAGTGCTTGCTGCAAGGTTATGTAACACCTCTGAGCGCTGTACCGTGACGGAACGGAATCCGAAATTATGGATCTTATGGAATGGTTGGAAAAGACCAGCTGCACTGCAACTGCGCGTACCTACAGTATTTCGCGTTCCTATGCATTGTGTAATGTCAGGTTTCAGGTGAGAAATGGGATGTGAGAATGGGGCGCAGTGGTACAGGCATCCAAATGCTTGCTACTCTACGCACTAATCTGCGGTATGGCGGATCCAGCTTTTGGGCAAGGGAGGGGCCAAATCAAAAAAGTCATCTGGTGCTTGTCTCATCTTTGAAATGTCATTTTGATCTTGGCTATTTTTAGCCAAAATGGCACGCAAAACATGAAAATGCGCGCGTAGCGCGAGAATTTGTGCTTTTTGCGTGTGAGATGCAAAGTTTCATGAAAAGTGGGTGCATCCAATCGCCGAGCGCTGGATTTTTAATCTTTTGAAGTGTGTAGAGTAAAAATCCTGCGATTTAGGGGGTCTTCTTTCCTTCTTCTCTCCGATATGGCATCCTGCTTCAGGGGTCACCTTTAGCAAAGGAGGGCATGGCAGGCGGGGAATACACGCATGCATGTACATCTACAATGGTGCACGTTTGAACCAATTTGTGTGCCAGTATGCAGTTTAACTTTAGCGGTCCAAAAAATAGGATATGATCGTGCTCACCAAAACTGCAAACGGTTTACCTTGTTGTTCCGGGTTTCGGAGCGCTGCCGCGACAGAGTGGCGTCATTAGCATCACATTCTTCAGGCTCAGGCTTTGTCAAATGTCCATACATGCTTGCTTGCTTTTGTAGTTTTAAGGTTGTTTGTTACTATTTTGGTAGAAACTCATTTAACAATACAGTATATACGTGAGAAAGACTATACTCATGTTATCTTTATGGCTGAACGAAATAAATAAAAAGAACCAACATGCATGTACATACTGGTGCCAAGGTACTACCGTATCAATCTTGCAATGGTACCATAATGGAGCGGCAGACTCATAGGGTACAAAGGGCGTGTTGTTCCCACCTGGTGCATTGTTCCTCAATACCCGGAGAAAATTCCAAAAAAACGTCTCGTAAACGAACCTAATAATAATTGCACATGGCCTCAGGACTCGCACTTCCCGATAAGTGCACTGTGACCCACAGGGCACTAGCCGCCTGAGCCTGAGCAGGCTCACGGGCAATTGAGCAAGACCAGTTTGAGCAAGACCACTTTGAGCAAGAAAAAAAGAGCAGAGCCAAAAGGGCAAAGCCCAAATAAGGGCAAGACCAAAAGGGCAAAGCCCAAATAAGGGCAAGACCAAAAGGGCAAAGCCAAATAAGAGCAAGACCAAAAGGGCAATACCAAAAGGACAATACCAAAAGGGCAAGAAAAAAAGGGCAAAGTCCAAAAGGGCAAAGTCCAAGAGGGCAAGACCAAAAGGGCAAAGTCCAAATATCCCATTACAATACGTTGTTCAGGCAATTGCACCATGATTCCACATTATATTTGTGGCGTTTTAGCATGTAAAATTCACTTTGTTAATAAAGCCGGAATCCGGAAATATTTCCGGAAAACGCATTATTTTTGCATGTAAATTTCTGCGTTTTCCGGAAATATTTCCGGAGTCCAAAATGTTTTGTATTTTTGTATGCAAGCCATTTCCGGATTCCGGATTTGACCTACATAAGTTCGCCCTTAGCACTCTGCATTTTAAATTTTGTTTCACATGTGTGCAATGCATTGCTTCAAACCGTACGTTATCAGATGTCAATCAATGCAATAAATAAGAATAAATGCACAAGAACGAACAGATTTTCGTTTACACTAAACGTTGCACAACAGAACACATTAAAATCAACAAAAGTTATCGAATCAGATCAGACGAAAGGATATGTTGTGTTGCCAGCTCAGCGGTGACATCAGCATTTTGACATTCGCAGTTTTGCATGTGCCTGTGTGCATTTCTGCACGGTGAAACTTGAGCCAACTATGTGATTTTCAGCACTGTGGCAAAATATTTGCCACCAAGAAAATAAGTCAACTCATGCGAAGACACAGCTCACAAGGATACATGACCCAAGAAACCCATGATTTATTCCTGATCTTGTAAGGTGACAGCAAAATGTTTTTCTCTGCTTCATGTAAACAATAGCGATGATTTTGATACTTACGGTGTATGAACAAACGAACCGAAATAATAAACAAATGCGCGTTGGGTGCTGGTATAAAATCTTGAGATCGTACGTCTTAATTCGAATTGCACGTCGAATCGTACACGACATTTTTGAACTGAGATGTCAATACATTTACTGGGTGGCGTAGCACTAATTGCGACAATTGGACTTTGCCCTTTTGGACTTTGCCCTTTTTTCTTGCCCTTTTGGTATTGTCCTTTTGGTATTGCCCTTTTGGTCTTGCCCTTTTGGTCTTGCTCTTATTTGGCTTTGCCCTTTTGGTCTTGCCCTTATTTGGGCTTTGCCCTTTTGGTCTTGCCCTTATTTGGGCTTTGCCCTTTTGGCTCTGCTCTTTTTTCTTGCTCAAAGTGGTCTTGCTCAAACTGGTCTTGCTCAATTTCCCGGCCACCCCTGAGCAAAATTGAACTACACCCCATCTTGGCAAAGTTGTGGCCCGCAGTTTAATTTATACGTTACATACAGTATAGTTGGACTCTATTCATGCCAAGTAGAAAATCAGAAAAAATCTTAATGGACAGGTTTTTATTGACGGAAATAGTGACGGAGCTGTACAAGTTGTACAAGGGGCATACATACGAGGATTTCAAGAAGCCATCGTAATGTGAACCTCAGAATTTCACACCCCATTGCTGATAAACCCGAGCGGATAAATGATGCCTGCACTAGTACACTTCAAGGGGCAATTTCTATTGTACATACAGTACATGTATATGTGCATAATATATGTGCACATTCTGGTCATAACACCACGAAAAAACTGAGACCCTTAGGCGCTTTTGAACGGAGAAACAAAAAATAAAATGTAAGAAGTCTCGTGACACAAACATGCTGCGCAGGTGTCAAACTAAATTTGGGGATGCTTCGTCAAAATATGAGCACATTTCACTGCACTTTTACCGGAAACATTTTGGAGAAAATTAAGACCCCCAAGCTTCTGTCTGGGCACGAGCACGCGGCGAGTTGCATAATTAATGAGATCGTATCGAATGATATAATTTCCTCTGTTGAGAATATTTGAGACAAATGAATTGTGCCTGTATGTACGTACTTGTGACACAAAGCAAGTGAGGCACCTACAGCTCACCGAAACGTGTATAAATAGTTAAAGCTGGCATGTAAACAACTGAAATCGCAGTGCGTTTTTTTCGCAAGAGACAACCGCCAAGGGAATGAAGACGTTCGAGTTGGGTGGCAGACCGTGCTGCAGGTCGTTCGTTACCTACAGTAGTGCTCATCTAGTTGCTTCAGCTCAGCAGATCTCAGTTGCTGGACCAAATGAGCTTCGTTATCGGAGGATTCTGATTGCCCCGTTCATGTGGTTCACACTCCGAGCTTTTTTGGCCATTCTTCTTTCATTTGTGCATTCGTCTAACACGTCATTAATGCCCATGAGCACGCCATCTTGACAGTAAAAGCACGTTACTGAGGTCTGAACATTATAAAAACGTTAAACGTTTATGGGAACTCACACTTTGACATGAGATTAGTCGGGTTGTATTCGCAAAACCGTTGCTAGGACTGCATACATATGTAGATAGAATTGCAAAAGGCACATGCGTCAAATAATTCAAAAGTTGTCCAGGGTCTAGATACCGACGCTTTTGTCCAGTTCGATTATTGAGCTACATGTATAGCTGAAGCGCGGCGAAACTTGCCGAACATTATGAAGTGACTCTACAATTGAATGTTGACCGCGTTTGTTTGCAGCCATTTTTTCAGAAAATGAAGGCAAAGGTATCAGAAACCCAGATTGAGGGAATGGATTTTCAACTCGTTGCTTTGTGATGTTTCACGGAGCCCACATATTTTCACAGGAGGAGAAAAAAATGAAAAAAGTTTGAGGCAAGCCTGTGCAAGACACAAGGTAATCCAATCTAAGATATTTTAAGCGTTTTATACACAGACGTTTCTCTGTTAAACGAGATATAAAGCATTGTACAAAACGCCAGGTGTGACAAATGATAAGCGAAACACTCCGAAAAATCAAGCCTTTTTGAAGCACCCTTTTACTGCTGTATAATTTTAGGCATCTGTGGTGAATGAAATAAGTTGTCAATTACAAATAAAAATCCTCTAATTATCAAGTTTTTTGTTTGTGCTCCCCAGTTTTCAAAACCCTACGCAGCTCACACAATGTTTACCACAACATGCGTAAGGCAGCCATTCAGACCACGCACAACGCACCATACATGGCATTGGGGCGGGGCTGTGTGGCGCTCGGTATCCGCTCAGATTTTTTGTGGCGCCTGGTATCCGCTTGTGGCGCTCGGTATCCGCTTGTGGCGCTTGGTATCCGCTTGTGGCGCTTGGTATCCGCTCAGATTTTATGTGGCGCCTGGTACTCAGATTTTATGTGGCGCCTGGTATCCGCTTGTGGCGCTTGGTATCCGCACAGATCTTTTGTGGCGCCTGGTATCCGCTTGTGGCGCTTGGTATCCGCTCAGATTTTATGTGGCGCCTGGTATCCGCTCAGATCATTTGTGTTACACCGTCTCCAACTGTGGCACTTAGTATCCGCCCATATTTTGTGTGGCGCCTGGTATCCGGCTACGGTGTGTCATATCCACATGTGGCGCGCCGTATCCGCTTATATTTTGGGTGGCGCTCGGCGTCCGGTGACTTTTCTTTGTTGCGCGCAGTATTCGGTCACATTTTGTGCAGCGTGCCTGAACCATACTTGAACTGCTGTGGCGCGCCTTATCCGGTCTAAATTTGATGTGGCGCGCCGTATCCAACGGCAATTTTGCCAAAAAATTGAAAAATCTTTAAAATAGCTTATTTTGCAATTCTGAGACCAGTTCTGGAATCGTTTGATTTAACTATATTTATTATTAAATTAAAAAAATAATTAATTAAATAATATCGGTTAATTCTACCAATATCGATTTAAATCGATATCGGTCGATAACCGACCAATTCCGACCACAAGCTGATCGTATATATGCAATCGCCGAAACATTTTCACCCGCATGTTTCAATGGCGCATCACACAATTTGATCCTTACCGGTCTGTATATACGCATTCACCGAAACATTTTCAGCTGTATCTATTGAGCTTTGTGGGGTCTGACGCTGGTAATATGGTCGAGTGTGTAAACTTTCAGGTACTATGAATTTTTAGTTTCTTCTCTTATTCAAGCATGATGCTTGAAGCATCTATGGACGTGATGTCCACGACTGCGCGTTCTCTGTTTTTTTCGAATCAAATATAATATTGCTTTTGTATTTCCGGAATGTTTTACGAGTCATCGATACTGTAGCTATCAGCCGTATCAGAAAGTTCCAGATGAAAAAATGAGGATGTAATTTATGTATATGTATATGCTACGTACATGTAAAGTCCGGACAGATTATGGGCCACTTTGCAACACGAGGCGGCTGTTTCCAATAATCACACAGGATGCATGGGAAGAGAACAGCGACCATTTATTTATGCAATGAATTCACAATTTATCATAACGCGAGATCAGTTTTGAATTTTGCGAGAACAAGTTTGCCGTTTGTCTTTGTTTAGCATGTCACAAAGTCTGCAGGTTGATTTTTGATCACAGCTTTTGTGGCCGTATCTTCGATGTGCTTTTCCGTTTGGATTTGAGACAACAAGGCGAGAGAGACTCGTTCAAGCCAGAAGAAAAGAAATGAACAAACACTGTACTCACATGACTGCCAGAGAAAACGGATAATGATGAAAAACAAGCAGGCAACACAAGATAAAATCTCACAGCATGTCTTGTATTTTGTTTGTTGCTTGCTTTTTGTGGTGGCCTGCTCAGTTGTTGTCTGCACCAAACATAAGGGTACTCTGCATGCGTGATTGGTCATTGGGTGATCATACATAGATGCGCCCCACAATGCTCTCCGTTCTTATTTCCATAACTTGCTGCCTGACGCCATGTGATGCACACTTTTCAACAGCTCCAGTCGCTGCCTTTGGATGTATGACAAAACTGAAAAAAACGCGCGCGGTGCGCGCGCCATTTGCTCTGTGCAGAAACCACAAATCAAGCCGACCTCCCTATGCTTATGTGCACAACGCCTGGCGGGCGCGCCGCGCGCGCTAGTGTTGCAAAGTGGCCACATAATTAGTCACGGACTGTACATATACGTAAGCATAAATTTCATCCTCATTTTTTCATCTGGAACTTTCTGATAGCTACAGTATCGATGACTCGTAAAACATTCCGGAAATACAAAAGCAATATTATATTTGATTCGAAAAAAAACAGAGAACGCGCAGTCGTGGACATCACGTCCATAGATGCTTCAAGCATCATGCTTGAATAAGAGAAGAAACTAAAAATTCATAGTACCGGAAAGTTTACACACTCGAGCATATTACCAGCGTGAGACCCCACAAAGCTCAATAAATACAGCTGAAAATGTTTCGGTGAATGCGTATATACAGACCGGTAAGGATCAAATTGTGTGATACGCCATTGAAACATGCGGGTGAAAATGTTTCGGCGATTGCATATATACGATCAGCTTGTGGTCGGAATTGGTCGGTTATCGACCGATATCGATTTAAATCGATATTGGTAGAATTAACCGATATTATTTAATTAATTATTTTTTTAATTTAATAATAAATATAGCTAAATCAAACGATTCCAGAACTGAGTCTCAGAATTGCAAAATAAGCTATTTTAAAGATTTTTCAATTTTTTGGCAAAATTGCCGTTGGATACGGCGCGCCACATCAAATTTAGACCGGATAAGGCGCGCCACAGCATGTTCTAGTATGGTTCAGGCACGCTGCACAAAATGTGACCGAATACTGCGCGCAACAAAGAAAAAGTCACCGGACGCCGAGCGCCACGCCAAATATAAGCGGATACGGCGCGCCACATGTGGATATGACGCACCGTCAGCCGGATACCAGGCGCCACACAAAATATGGGCGGATGCTGAGATCCACAGTTGGAGACGGTGTAACACAAATGATCTGAGCGGATACCAGGCGCCACATAAAATCTGAGCGGATACCAAGCGCCACAAGCGGATACCAGGCGCCACAAAAGATCTGTGCGGATACCAAGCGCCACAAGCGGATACCAGGCGCCACATAAAATCTGAGTACCAGGCGCCACATAAAATCTGAGCGGATACCAAGCGCCACAAGCGGATACCAAGCGCCACAAGCGGATACCGAGCGCCACAAGCGGATACCGAGGCGCCACGAAAAAATCTGAGCGGATACCGAGCGCCACACAGCCCCGCCCCAATGCCATGTATG
>JASAMV010004822.1:0-15985 GCA_030248065.1 Rhynchonema sp. JSB1_4
GCTGTGGTCCCAATGTTTGCTGGTCAGTACACTTCAGACTATTGACCGCACTGGTGCAAGCTTCATCACATTAAACAATTCATTCAGATCAAACCATTGTCGTGAGAATCTTTTCAGGCTTGAAAACGCAATTTTATGTCCAATGAACGCAATTTGTTTCATTTTCAATCTGCGTATAATACGTATCAACATCTGCCTGCACCATGCTCCGACATGTGCTCCAGAGCTAATCAGCTAAAAAATAGAAGCAGTTCTAATGAAAAAGCGGATTAGCGTTCATGGAGAACACACGCGAAGGTTGCCAGGAAAAGACCGAACTGGTCTGCCAACAATATAATCCATTTTTGCTTTGGAAAAACAAAAGCGTGCGCGGCAGATCCGCTAATCCGTTTGCTTTGGGCAGTCGGCTCTGCTCTACAGTCAAGCAAGACATTATCATCATAAACATGAAACATCAAACCAATTATAAAGCAGGATGGTAAAGCACAACGAGAAGCACCGGTATAGTATCATGTAATCGAAAGGACTTATTTCATAATGCACAAAACAAATACATGTAGGGCACAATAACATATGTCGTAAAATGCACATATTTACATGTATGTGGATTTGAACGAACCAGAGTATTCATCAAACATATTTGATCATAGAAATACAAAAGCCTGCACTGCAAACGGACCTAGATGCACCGGACTAACAGCAAAGCGAACACGCAATAATGTACAATTCGAGAATGGAACTGGTCTTATCTCTCGATAGCGACCACCACCTTAATAATGGCCGACAGTTTGATGCCAGATCTGGAGGTGAAGCGGCATGCGCTCGGTTGCTAAAAGCAGCGAACGGCCGAAAATAAAGCTACAATAATGGACGGGGCACACCCTGACATCACATGTTTATCCTGATTTGCTCGGCTCGACCACGCCAACGCCTCTTTGCACCAATTGTTGTTCGGGCGGACTTTCCAATTCCAGTGGTACCTCGCCTTCCGGGACAGCAACCTCGGTGATCGGCTCAACGGGTGGCGCCTCGATCACGGGTGTCGGTGGAGGCACCGCTTTCGGTTTAATTTCCGAGCTGAGCTTGATTTCGTAGCTGTGTTTGAGCCGTGGCCGTTCGGTCTTCACAGCCCACACCAGCTCAGCCCCGTACCAGCCCAACATCGGGGCAATCCAGTAGACCTGCACGAAGAGAAACAAGTATTTTGACACAATAAAGATGATAAAATGAGCCAGTGAGAAACTTTGAGAGACAAACCTTGAAATGTGGCCAAATGGCCAGGTCGCCGCATCCGAGCGTCAGTGTTGAAGCCATGAGTGGGTGGATGTAGAAACCGGTGAAGTGGATACCTGCGCAAACAAAGTGTCAAACATAAGGGTAAGTGTTGCAAATCAAGGAGATGCTTTGTGACGTCCAGAACCATTGTTGTGGGTAGGCACCAAGTTCCAGATAAAATCACTGGAGGTACAATGTAATTACTCAACAGCACAGGTCATGCCGTAACATCACCCATCTGGCCAATAGACACCCGCACAGATACGGACAGGGATATACATATGCCAGCAGACAAGAGGCATGGTATACTGTGCAGCAGTTTGAATCAGTGACACATCACCACACCACTGCACTAACCAATGGCCGTGAGCAGCGCACACCAGAAACTGTTGATACCAGCCTCGAGGCGATGTCCGGCGGTGTACAGCTCAAAGTAGCGCACTGCGAACGCGCCAACGCATTCGATAATGCAGCCGTTCAGCACCGATACCTGTGCGACAATTACTATGCCCTTGACATTTGCTGATGCATTTATTTTGCTGCCCCCCCCCCCGAACACGTACAGTCAGATCACATTCACATTCGTCGGCATCGTATGCTTCGGCGTGTTCGTCCAAAAGTTCGAATCGCCAGAACAGCAACGTCATCGGATACGAAATCAATGCACCCAACAGCTGGCCGCTCGCCTGCAATCGAAATTGAACAACAAAATACAAATGCCACAGACTTAATCCTACTTGTTTCATTCGAAACAACGGGAGATTTCATAAATCGGACCGACGCTAACGAGTTACCATATCTTTCATATGACGAGACTTGACTTGGACCTAGCCGAATTTCGTTACACATCCTGGCCGGGATGTAAGGCTCAACCAGAGTGGTTGACGAAAGGAAATGTTGAACGAAAGAGGATTGGTGAACTTGTGTTTGGCGATGTACTACACCCCACTGTCACCCATTGGTCAATGGGCATGATGACCAACGACTGTGACTTTTTCATACTGAGCGTTGAGCGCGTACTGTGTAGAGCGTGGACACCAAGTCTTCAGGTGAATCAAACGCCCAGAAGAAGTACAGACAAATAAACCAAAGCGAATCCAACACAATTCACCAAATACGGCAGCCATTCGCGTCTGAGCGCGGTGGTCTTCTTGGCGCTCACAAACAACAACGGTGTGGCCAGTGCGTCGTAGATCGTGCGCCAGTTGAGGTACTCAAACAGCAACACTTGGAAGAACACGGCTGCAAAGTGGGCGATGCGAAATCGGATCACAGATATATCTCAGTTTGGTTGAGTTGCAAACAAATGCGACAGCGGCTTAGAGAAAGGCAGACATGGCAAGGTACAATGCCACTTGAGAACGTTTTTGTCATCCCGCTCATCTGGTTGTGCAGAAACACCAAACGCACCGACAAGCCCGTACGCTTCCCAGACAATATCGATGTCGAATATGGGCGCAATGATTTGTATGGTGCCGATGCACTCGAAAATTGCCGCGAACCACGGTGTTTCCTGACAAGACGACATCATTTGAGTGGTTGTCTACGACTTGAACTATGTGAAAACACCACAATCGGACTAACATTTGGGTCCCTTGGCACGAAACGATGTAGTAACCATCGAAGGGAGCAGCAGAACCCGTAGATGTAGAAATAGAACAGCAGTGAGCCGATCCAGACATACATTGTCGCTGTTGTTGTTGGAGTAAAAAATCAAGTGCACCCGCCAACCCAGACCCGTTCGAGAACCGGTCCAGAGATTGACACTCGCACCATAGAAGCGCTGAAATTGGCGTTAACCCTACACAAAGCACGAGACAAAACGAACGCTTCAATAAAATATATCCGGCTCTCATCAGACAGAGAGCGAATGGTGCGTCAACAACCACATCACATTTATGGTCACAAGAATATCTGACGAGAACACTTTTTATCTGGCACAAGTTGATTGGCAATACAATTGTAATTATGTGAAATAAAATAACATGACAATCTCCGAGCGACAGAAACCATGCGTTTTAGATTGTTCATCGACAACAGAAACCTGTGGCGAGTAAACATGCGATCACTCCAATTTCATATCGGTAGGCAAATCGACCTTGACCGTAATCGTCTGTTCAGCCGTGATCTCCTCCGGCCCCTTGGCCGTCTTATGTGACCCGTCACAGAACGGTCGATTTTTTGTTTGTTTGCATCCGCACAACCACACCTCCATGTCGCGGTCGGGAATGTAGCGAACGGGACGCAGACCATTATTTGGTACCCGGTGCTGCTTGTGATGTCCGTCACAGAGTGGCTGCAAAATGTACGCACTTAATGCAATAAAATACAGGGTCGGCTGTAAGTAAGGCGTAGCTATTTCTTCATCTTGCAGTGCATCAAGACAGCGTCAGTGCGAGTACGAATGCACGAGTTGGTCACGTGAACAAAAAAAATCGTGAATAAGACTTGGGGTTAGGTGTAAATTTGCCAGAGTAAATTGTCACTGTAACTTTGCGGCCAAAGTTGCGATATCGTGATTAAAAACCGCAACTTTTTGTTAAATAAAACCCTTAATGCATGTTTGACCATACCTGTCTGTAACTATAGCCACATGCGCACCACGCATAGACCTTGTCCTTTTTGAGCGTCATTTTAATGGGCAGTTTTGTTCGACACCGACCGAACTGTGGTTGCAAATGTCTGTTGCCTTGCAGACCGTACTTGTCCGTCGGTTTCTTGTCCCACAGCTGAAACATCAGTGTCAATTCAGAATATTGTGGTTGCACACGTAATCCCGGTGACTCCTGTGCATGTGGGACACAATCAGCCGTGAGCTCCAATTCGGTGACGACGGGAAAATTAGGACGACCAGGCTTCACAGAAAATGTTTTCATGTCTCCAGCCAGCATTGTGTCTGAGTGTCATTCCAAGATCAAACAAGTCGGCCTCAACTGACCACAATATATTTGGCGAGATGCGGCTGTACGCCAACAAACAGCTCGGCACGTTTGAGATTGGGCGTCGCACCAACGGCGAACGACTTGCATCTGACGAGCACTGCGGTCAACCTGCTGGACGCGCACGGCACTTGCCCAAGTAGAAATTGCACTGATTTGAAACTCATTCTCGCCGGCTGAGCTTTGGAATGTTTGCTTGGTTTATATTGCAACAATATTATAAACGTCGTTTGAATAGACTGCAACGACTTTTGGTCATCAGTCGGTCAATTGGTCACCTCTCACTGGATTACCACGAACAAGCTTGGCTTCTGTGCCGGACCTTTATCCGAATCTGCTACGCAGCACCATCGATTATGCATCGTGTAACGACAATTTGAAGTATAACAATAAAGTACATGTCAACAAGTTAATATGTATCACAGATTTCTCAAATGGATATGAAACGCGCTTCATCTTAACCACAATACACAACAGGCAACGGCACAAACAGAACAACCCGAACTAATGACGTCACAGGTAGAGTGCACGCTGTTCATATTCTGTTCCGCAAGAAATCAATCACGCTGGTCGACCATCTGGGTCGCACTGGATCTATGACGTCAGAAAGAAGCACAAAAAACCAGATGAATTGTGTCGCAATGTTTGGCAGTAATAAGATACGACGCGACCTTGGCCAGCTGATGCAGACACTCAGTTGGAAAACGAGCGCACAAGCCAAACCACGGAACCAAGACTGACCATGTTTCAGTGAGACGGAACAAAACGTGCGCGCATGTAAGTTTGAAGGGAATAATAGGTAAAATAGATGGGCACGTTAATCCAGGCACAGTAGCACCCAACAATTTCAGTGTGCACCAGCACAGTCACCGTTTGCCCTTGGCATGTAGTTGTGCGCGCAAGTCAGCTATGCTCTCCAGTACATCCTTGTGCCGTGCACCCAAACATCGACTTGCCACCGTCGCCAGCAGCGTGTCGTCTTGCGCATCAAATGCGCATTTCGCTGCGTTCAGCAGATCGCTGGAAAGAACAACAAAAAAGTTCATCGAGCTTTTTCTGTTTTTTACGAGGTTTACACGAAAGACATTCTTCAAGTTGCAACAAGCATCCACTGAGATCCCGTGTAACCCGAACAGAACTTATTTGCGCGCACAGGCCTCAGCCAGTTGATGAGCGCGTAAAAGCGCACCGGTTCAAAAACTACGTTGCTATACAAGACCAGGGGCGTTGCAAACACGTTCACAACAGCCATCCACTATCTCAATACCTGTGCCACACACACACACACACACACACACGCAACTCAGCAGACACACAGAGCCAAGTTGTGTGCACAAGTCGGCCAGCTGAAAAACTGCAGCTTATTTTCTTACACTGATGAAACTGAAGTGTTTTGTTGTCGTGATGACTTTCCAGAATGATCTAGATATAACGTTGCTCAGGTTAACAGTGGTGTCCGGCTGGCAAAAAAAACAAATGGCAATCAACATCGTCACGTGTGTTCTTTGAAACCAAGAACACAACAAGCAGCCAACCCCATCGCAATCAGTGCTCGCACGCGATCTTGCGGTTCGGTGACTTTGGTCGCATACTTTTTCGCCTCGCCCACTTTGTCGTATTTCATGCAGGTCTCCACAAACGGCTACAACGCAAAAACCTGGTTTACCAATTGTACAAATGCGAAAATGATGGGCAAACATTCACACAAAATGAATGAATCAAAGCAGAAAGCAACAAACCAGATATCCGACGGGCGGTTTCCTGAGCTTGCTGAATTGTTCAAGCTGGTCCCAGTGATCGGCAGATGCCAGAGCTTCGATACGCCACCAATAGTACCTGTGCAGAAACAAACAACAGCGCAATTATGTATAGTAAACGAACGTTGCTGGGGCACCTCTGGCACGTCAATTGTACGACTAATACCCAGACGTCAAATTACGAAACAACACCTGCATGATACTTTAAGCGACTGTTGTTTATGGACAGCACACACCATAACCAGTAGTGATTTTACAATCAAGCACACCAACACACATTTTGTCAGCAATTCTGAACTCTTTGCGCAACGTTTCAGCCTTGTCGTGCTGCGAGTGTTGCACCAGCCAGATAAACGTGTCACGTAACGATTGGTCACAAAACGACTCGCCGAATTTCTCCTCCAGCTCCACTTGCCGTTTCAACAGACGCACCTGCGGTAAACAATGTTTTTTTCTGCTCATTCGGCTTTAGTCGAGAGTCGGACCAACATCGTGGCAGCTATCTTTATCAGCACAATTGTGGAAAAGCCGAAACATTTCCTCCACTCTCATCTCAACTTCATTGCACGCTGTTCATGCTCAATGTACCGTTATGAATAATCACAAACAGTTGCGTGGTGCTGTACAACGGTGTGTAGTAAATTTGAACATGTTGGTCTCCATACTCAGACTGAGCAGACCAATCCGACCCCCTCTTATAAAGATGTCCAACCAACTTGGTCAGCCAACTGTGCAGCCAGTGTCTCATCCTTGACCTCGCGCAACAATCGTTCGGCGTGTGTCACAAGGTCCTGTTTGCGGCCAACGTCGAACGCCTGTGAGACAACAACAGCGTTTTGCTAAAAAAATGCCTGTTTCAATCGTTGAACAATTGCAAAGACAGCTACCCACCCCAGTCTGACTGGCTTCCAACAGAATGCAACGGATCTGCCCGACGTGGTCGTCCTCCTGACGGTACAAGGCCTTGACGTGTGCCAACGACGTCGATTGTTGACTGAAGCAATCAATCAATTTGGAACGATTCAACAACGCAATCATCTAAATCACACGGCCTTTCATCCAAGAGAAACTGCTAATATGAAAACATTGTGGAAGGATGAGCTTTTCACAGTTTTTATGCTTTTATCAGAACAGAACCCAGTCTTCACATGCAGCGGTTAACAATCGTTATAAGCCACTTCACATCCAAAAGGCCGTGAAAACCGTTATTTAGTACAACAGACAGTCCGATAAATTGTCGGTCATATCCGTGCCACGAGACAATGCATGCGAGAGTACGCGTAGTGTTGTCGCAAGAGAGGCAATCTAGAACTAGTTGCAATCGTCAGGAGCTAAGCGACCAGACCAGGGATCTAAAACAAGACAGTGCCATTTCACCAACCAACCGATAAGCGTTGAGATGCAACGTGAACGCAGTCGGGTACTTGCGCAGCAGGAGATCAAGCTCGGACTTGTCCATCTGACGTCGCAAATGGATGATCACGAAATCGACTGTGAGAATTTGAAAAATTATGAGGATGAACGTGACAAGTTACAGAGATGCGAGCATGGCACGTTGACGCTGTCGCCGCGGACAACAAGGTGACGACGAATCGCACACAACACAGGTACACAGTTCTTCGCACTTCTGAGCCTCGCCCCTGGTCAACAAAAACGAACAAAAGGCGATGAGCTCAAAACACTAACCGAGATCCGGATCGCCACTTTCTGTCGCGCGCGCCAATGCCGGTTGCCACTTGCCAAGTTTGATCAGCATTCGAACCTGAAGGGGTATGTGAAGGATGCTGAAACAATCACTCAATCATATTCATCGGTAAATGTCAAGAAGACACATATGGACTTCAAACTCCGCAAGTTCACACAGCTTTTAATGTTTCATTCCACACAAATATTCTAAACAGCTCACCTGTCTGCGCAAATCGGGTTCATTATCAACGAGCATGGTGGCCAATTCCTTCATGTCGAATTCAGCAGCCTTGGCAGCGACGTCGACGTACGATATGCCGGGGAATTCGTTGAATTTCGATGCGATTGCGTCGGCCAGCTCGCGATTGGTCACCGCCGCCGATCGACCAACATTCCGTGCAAGTTGTTGCTCTTCCAGCTGTGAAATAAAATCGCAGATTCATTCACTCACCACCATCTCCAGCATTGCTCATAGAAATCCATGACTCGAAGCTCAGGGAAAATATCGATCTCTTGGCACGTGAAAATCGGTTTTTCAGCTAGCCAAGAAACGTTTTTGAGTCACATCCAGCTGTAGTGTCTAGTCACCTTCCCATACGCCCAATGTGCCAACACTCGGTTCACGCCATCATCTGCTTGCAATCGTAAGCACTTGCACACACTGATCGCCAACGGCCATTGTTTGCGAGCAATCAATCGATCAATCAATGATGCGATCGACAATTGCTCGAGTCTGCAATCGTCACATTCACATATGCTCACATATTTGGAGGTTGTGTATCGGCTGTGGCACTCGTACTGACATGAAGCAAACGTTATTTGTTATAGAAAAATGACGTGGCCGACGGTTGCTCACGCTTTTCAAAAGGGCAATTGGCATTACAGTACCCATTTTTCTTCTAGCCAGAAAAATCTAACTGACAACCGTCTGGCCAACTCACTGCGAATACGTCAATGGTATGCCGAAATTGCGATTTCTGACAGCGTTCAACACACGCATCAGTTGACACATCGACACAAAAGCGCCCGCATCCATGTCGTGCGCGAACGTCTTGCCAAACGCTGCCGCCTGCCAATTTTCTTTTTGTGAAAACTCAAAGATTTCCCAGGTGGCAAACAATTCATTATCGTTCATGAGCGTTTTGGTATGAGTGCGTTTCTGGGCACCAAAATTCCATTATTTTTTGTCAGCATTTATGGTGATGTTGAAACATGCCATGCACACAACTGCCCGCTTTTACATTCCGCAGGAAGATACCCCAAGGGCTGGTCCAAAAAGCTGAACTGACCTGAAGCAGTCGCTTTTGACTAGTCACATCAAATTCGTGGCCGGCTGCTTCGATACATTGTTTGACTGCATCTTCGAGTCGATCCGCTAGTTCATGCTTTAGATAATAATACGTCTGGTGGCTGTGCTCCTGAGAATAAGTAGGAACTTTTGGAACGGAAAGCTTACATTGTTGTAAAAAAAGAAACACACAAACCTGATATTTTTCATTGGCGACCAACAGCAACGCGCCGGGTGCATTCGACGCGACTTGGTAGACGGCACATACAGCTTCTGCAAACAAAACAATTGGTTGTATTGCAAGCAAAGCTGTTATTGTCACAAATTCATAAATAAATTCTTTCATAGTGGCGACCCTGCGGTACTTCGTGAACTAGCTGGTCTGTGTTTTCGAGGTTAGTTTTGTGGTTCCGTGACCGTCGGTTTCGTTCGCACTGACGATGATCTGGTGGAGTTCCGGCCTGTTGCAAAAGGGTCGAAACGGCCAACCAAAAATGAAAAACACACTGCGAAGCTCTCTTAATTCTCAAAACTGTTTTGCTTGAGCTAAAGTGCTGTGTTGAACAGTTAGTGTTGGGTACATTTGGAAATATGTAAAGGTCAGTACCCAAATTCCCTCTGCTGTGCGTGCCTCTCTTGTTGAAAAAATCCCGTGCTATGGGAATGCTTTTTCTTTTGGGATGCATGGGAAATCCTAAAAAAAGGTCTTAGTGCTGGGAGGGGCATGTCAAATGCTCGATTGCGCAGCAACGCCGCGGCTGCCTGTATCCAACTGACCGGGTACTTTTGCGACAAATTCATGTGAATCAGACGTGTACAGCCTGAGTCCATCACATTCAGCCATCGTGTATATCGGATCAGACGAACAGAACGGTAGATGCGCACCGGTGATCGAGTAGAGGTTGAGTGTGTGCGAATGGTCGGTCAGCATCGAGATGGACGTGTTGCCGCACCTGCATCCCTGCTTGCTGGTATCAATGGCCATACGGAACTTGGTGATCACTGCCTCGTCTCTTGATCACGTGACTTTCGATTCAACAATTGAAAATACGCCGTTGTGGCTTCAGTAAAATTAAGAACATCCAAAACGCACAGTCACGTGGCCAAAACAAGGCAAGACCGGACCGGATCAGATCCATCACCAAGTTTGACATCGTCCTTGGTCTAGATGCGCAGCCGGGATGCGCGCTCTATCTCTCCTTATTCCCGAGTATGTGATACACGACAATGTCACGGTATAGAACCCATTGATAATGAATTGATAGGACAATGCGTGCGGCCATTGTGAGGAACGGTCGCACAGGTTAAAGGAATATAGTGCACAAAGATAGAAGGACAAAATTGTCAGTTGAATGAGAGTTCCAAAACAGACTTTGGGTGATATTTTCGAAACGGTGTAAAGGTCAGTTGGGTGTAAAGGTCGGTGGAAAGCTCGGTCGACAGCTCAGTGTGATAGACCTCGGTGTAAACTTGAAACATTCCACGTTAATAACAGGCAATGTTTCACGTTTACACCGAGCTTTCGACCGAACTTTACGCCGACCTTTACGCCCAACTGACCTTTACACCGTTTCGAAAATTCCACCCATCATTCAACAAGATATTGAATACAACATGAGCCAGCCCACACCAACCACTTCAATGATCGAGGCACGACGCCGACGCTGCGCAAGTTGAACTCGCCGAGTGCAAACTGAAAAATCCACAATTGGTGGCAACGACAGGCTAGCATGCATTTTGCACCGTACGAATAAAGAAACAAGTGTTTCCAAGTCGTGAAAAGCTCGTGCATTTCAAACGTTCATGGACAAAACAAAGCAATTTTTGTGCCAATGAACATATAAAATGAAGTGTGAAAAGCAGACTGATCAAACCTTCATATCCCAAGAAAGTAATTGCACCACATTGCTGTCGCCGAGCAACGCGAGTCGTTCCGTATCCGGTGACACGGCGATTTGAACATATTTGGCTGGTAGTGCTTGTACGGGCGGTTTCTGCAACGAAATATTCTGTTCCGTTGGGCAAAACTAAATATCCATAGACTTTGTCGCATGATGAGTCAACATAAGAGTGCCCGCCAACTAACAATATTATCGGCCTGGCCCTGCGTGAGCACATATATTTCATTGCCGAACACCGATATCACACGAACACTGCGATTGCGACACGCCGCAGTCCAACAGCTGGGACGTTCGGCCTTGCCTGAAACATCGACCAAGTGCAGTTTCACATTGCTCGACTTGCTCATTTTGGGGGCGGGCCTGAGACTGTTATTTGTTGAGACCTAAATGAAGAAGCCTGTTGGAACATAGCTAATCCCATAGCTGCTGAAATATTACACTTCACCAACAAGGAACGATAACTACCGGTCCAAAAATACAGAACGACTGAAATGAGCGTGAGAGCAGTCAACCAACGAACGTTGCAATTCAGGTGTGCGCCACAATTTTGGGCTGTAGACGTTGTTGACGACAAAAATGCGAAACATCGACGTGAGCACAGCCAGGCCAGTACAGTTCGAGCTGTCGAAGTCGATGCATTCAACCAATTTCGTCTCTTGCGCCTCCTGCGCTCAATATTCATTTTTGAAATGTGAAATATCTGTCAGATCAAAGTGGATAACTCAACGCTCAGGTTAGACGTTAAATTGACCAATTGACCGATTTTGCGGCTTTGGTGTCGGTCAATATCACGCATGCATGCAAATATAGTTGATTTCGCAGCAAATTCCCGCTAACAAGTCGCCACCAACCGTGCCCATGCCAAAATTTGCATTCTTCCTCGGCACACCGAACATCGAGTGCACGAACACGCGACCATCCAATTGAACGCACAGCAGGTCTTCGCACGACGACCAGAAGATGTGCATCAACTCGCCGTGATCCCACTGAAAACGGTTTGAACTTGTTGTGGTTGTCAGACTGCGATTTGAGCTCTCTGACCTGCAATCGTCCGATGGGAATACCTGATCCGGTGAACAGGTTGATTGTTCGTCGGCGTGCGTCGTCGTTGTCGCACCAAATGGCTGCAATTCGGACAACACCGCAATCAGGGCATGTTGAATGAATTCAGTTGGATGAAGTTCGGAAAACCCGAGGCAAACTATCATCATGAATACAATGAACGGTGTTCTCACCGACAGGGCCGCCGAATTGTGCCGATATGATCGACAAGCGCACGTTGCTGTCAAAAAGATGGCCCCACTTCACGTTTGAGTAGATGCTCAACTTGCGGTAATGGTCGTCCTCCAAAGCACACCATGAGCTCCAGGCGCTACCGCCAGCGGACATTTTGCTCGGTCAATACGTGCGTGTGTGTGAATGTATGCAGTGACTCTGACCAGTGGAAAAACACCGTTTTTTCCGGGAAAAAAGCAAAGCCGTTTTTTCCGGAGCCGGTTTAAATTTCCAATTTAATCACCGGATAAATTACCGGTAATTTTTTATGAAAGAAATATTTTGTTTAAAACGGCGAAAAACTTTCTTGGCGGTTCAATGCCATGCACAGTGGGTAGCGAGTAAGTAGCACTGTTGTGGCAGGGGGATTCCCCTTCCCAAAGGAGTAAGTTATAGTGACCATGACCAGCGATCGCAATCGAGCTCAGGGCGGGCCGCGGTTTTGGGCTTTTGACTTGAGATTTGGAAGATCGGAGGAATACACTTTTAGCAGGGAACAATTTTTTTCAGACACAGTCCGGACCAGGAACTACACTGCCCGGCCCGATCTTAATCTCTGCTCTGCAGTGCTGGCCATGGCCAGAGGTGTCAATCGGGCTGGCGGCCGGCCTACAGTGCCCACCATGAAAAAAAGTTTTTTCTGGTAAAAAACGAATAGACAACCCTAAGGGGGGTGGGGGGAAGGGTATCTATCTCGAGCCGACCCCATTATTATTATTATTATTATCTCGAGTATCGGAGTTTTCCACTTAAAGCCCCCCGAATAGAGCCCTCGGGGGCTCTAAGTGGAAAATTTTCCACTTAAAGCCCCCGGGGGCTCTAATTGGATTTATTTTTGTACGGACCATTGATTTTACATCGAACAGTAAACTTGCCAAAATAGTTCAAACTGGTGTAAGAATGACCAAAATACCGCACTTTTCTGTTGTTTTACCAACGTTTTGCCACGTTTAGATGAAGATCCTCACAATCAGGTTGAAATATGGTATCAGAATCAAAATGCTGGCCTAAAGTGTCCCTACTGACAACGATGAAAACACCCAGTTTTCCGCTTAAAGCCCCCGAGGGCTGTAAGTGGAAACGTTTCCACTTAAAGCCCCCGGGGGCTCTAATTGGATTTTTTCTTTCTGGTCGGAGGGTCCATTTTCCACCAATTTCCGCATAGAGCCCCCGGGGCTTTAAGTGGAAAACTCCGGTAAGTAGATTTACGCTTTTCAAAGGCAAAAATAGGTGTTTTTCGACCTCGGAACCCCTGAAAATCGCGCGCAAACACTCAAAAATAGTCATTTTAGGCCAATTTTTGGCAAAAATCAAAAAGTACCCATTTTTAGCCAATTTTGCAGTAAAATTGAATGCAAAAAACGTCCTTCTTTCGCCTTTTGACGGACCATAGGGGTATCTTGGGTAGCCTCTAGGGGTATCTCGAGCAACTCCGAAACCTTCCCCCTCCCTGGGGTATCTTGGGTCGATTGGCCTGCCACCGCATGGCTGGACAGGGCACTATACGTAACCCCTGACAGGTCGGCCCGGCCCGACCCCACGGTGGGAAAACTTGGCCCAGCCCAATTTTTTGACCACTTGTTTCTGATGACTTTTCAGTTTGTTCTGAAACCGCCTGAGTTCTGAGTTTGTTAACACAAAATTGACCGCTCCAAACTTAAAAATTGCAAATAAGATTAAATCCCGTGTCAAATCCTTACAAAGAACCACGGTTTTTTAAATGAAAAACCACGATTTTTTAAAGGTTTTGGGCCGGGCCGGGAAGTCCGGGCCGGCCCGACCACATTGGCTGGCCCGGCCCGCACCTCGGAACGGAAGTCGGAAAGCCCGGCCCGATTGACACCTCTGGCCCCTCTGGGTGCTGTGCTGGCTCTTGCGGTCCTGCAGAGCAGTGCAGTTCCTGGTCCGGCGCGGCGGTTAGTGTGCCTCCCTGGGGGGGGAAGGCGGGAAGACCCAAACTCAGGAAAAAGTCATCACTTTTTTGACGTAGAAAATTTGACCGATTTTTGCCCCTTTTTGGAAAAAATTCTCCATAAAAAGGGTATTTTGGCGACTTTTGACATCATTGACCTAAAAATCACCCATTTTAGGCGTAAAAATGCCCATTTTAGGCCTAAAAATGCCGATTTTAGGCAAAAATTGAGGCGGTTAGTGCACCTGGCGCGGCGGTTAGTGTACTAGTGCACCTTGGCCGCGGCGGTTAGTGTACCATAGGGACTCCCCCCTCCCCCCACCAGGAACTACATTGCTGCTGAGTGCTGATCAGAGATTAGGATCAGGTCGGGCTGGTATTTTGGACTTTTGCCCCCCCCCCCCCGACGAAAAAAATCGTTGTTAATAATGCCCATAAAAATGGCTTGTTTTCGGTATTTTTAACTTCAACAGCGGCAATTATGCTTATAAAAAGCTGTGTTCTGTTGTGTACGCAAGCTTAAACAACGTTTGACACAACAACACAGCCCTACCATACCACCACTAATCTGTCGTACGGTGAAGAAGGTTGGGGGTGGGGTTCTATTAATGGGGGGGTCAATTAATGAGGGGTTCTATTTTTGATTTCGAGCCATTTAGGGGGGTTCAATTAATGGGGGGGGGGTCAATTAATGGGGGGTTCTATTTCCGACAATACGGTAGACCCCCCGGGTTCTATTTCCGACAATACGGTACTCAACCCCCCCCCCCCCAACCCCCCTCGGGTTTTGTGGTAGGTAAGTACTGAGAGGGGGGTGGTAACCCCCCTCAACACCCCCCAGCCACTACTATGGTTACCCGGCCCGTTCCTAAATCTCTGTGGTATCTGGTTCTGTTCAGAGGTCGCAATCGGGCCGGCCCGAGGTCGGGCCGGACCGGGCCGCGATTTTGGGCTTTTGGCTCGGGCCGGGCCGGAGATTTGGAGGGTCGGGCCGGGCCGGGCCGGGCACCCCGGCCCGAAGCTTCTGAAGTGACTTATTTTACTGAAAAAGTAGGGGTTTTTTGTCCAAAATACTAAAATTTCTGACGGATTCAGCAAGTAAGTGATCAGTATTGTCCAGTCGTGTGGCTACCCAGGCGTGCAATCAACCTACTGTACCACCAGAAAGGCCTGCAATCAACCTACCTACTGTACCGGCCGAGCTAGGGGGGGAACAAAATTTTTTATGTCTAAGTTTAGATGAAAATGTACTCTAAAACCCTCATTTCGCGCGCAGCGCGCGATTTTTCGATTATTTGGAATGAAAAATATGGATTTTATACCATTTTGAGCCAAAAATAGCAACCTACTGTTTGTACCTGCCGGGGGGCGGCGACCTACCTGCAGTGTAGTTCCTGGGGGGGGGGGGGGGGGGGGACCCCCCCCCCCCCGCGGGTACGTCTGTCCCCCCTCCGAGGTACGCCTGCCCCACTGTTCCCCCTCCGGGTACGTCTGCTCCCCCAATTTTTTCCTAAAATGGGCAAATTTAGGCCTAAAATAGGCATTTTTAGGCCAAAAATAGGTAAACTTTAGGTGAAACCTCCAAAAAAACGCCAAAATACCCTTTTTATAGGGGATTTTTCGTAAAAGAAGGCAAAAATAGTCCAATTTTTCGACCTCAAAAAATGACTTTTTTCCGTCCCCCCCCCCAAATTGGGACTTCCCCCCCCCCCCTTCCCCCCCCCCCAGGTAGGTACGTCTGTTCCCCCTCCGAAAATAGTGGAGGGTACGTCTGTTCCCCCTCCGGACCAGGAACTACACTGCCTACCTGTACCTACCTACTGTACCAGGATGGCGCGTCATCTACCTACTGTACCTAGGGGGGGACCCCCCAGCCACACCATTGGTATTGTCTATCTGGCGACTTTTTCATGGAAAACAATGAATTTTCAACCACAAAAAAAGATTCAAAA
>JASAMV010004823.1:0-11213 GCA_030248065.1 Rhynchonema sp. JSB1_4
TTGCCACTTGAGAAGTAGAAGTTAGGCAGGCGTACCGTAACTAGCGCCTGCTGAAACTTCACACTACTAATCGATAATGAAAAAACTGCTAAAAATATTGACTACTAGCAACTGATAAGTTCTTGCTACCTGTACTGGATAACAAAATTCACATCATCACAAATTTCTAAAAGCGAATGCTATTTTCAACACGAAGATGTGCTAATACATTCGGCATTACTTCCTGAACTTCTGTTTTGCTGTTGTGGTGACCTTCTTCAGTGGCACATAGTCATGGCACACACAGAATTTCATGAGTGATCGATCCTTGTCCTTGATGCATTCCGGCTGTCGACCATAGCGATCGATTCGCGACACGTGCTCGAAGTCGATCGGCTCGAATCGACGCGCCACTCTGTCGTATCCGACCGTCGCTTCGAATGTCGCATTCACTGCCTTGGCCCGGGTGCGGAATTGCACCTGAAAGTTTGTTCATTGCTTGCATGATCGCTGCTGAGTGTGATTTAGTTGAGAAAATCAGGTAATTCGATTGTTGTCGACGCAAGCCGTCGCATGTGGCGGCTGAAACGCAGAGTTACCGCGCCTGCTGTGCGGCAACGCACGGCGTACTGCAAGGTATAACGTCGACAGTTTTGGAACCATAAAGTTCAGCCAAAACGGACGCAAAAAATGATAAATGGGCAGTGTCGCGCAAATATAGTGTTCATTTGCTTCGTCAACGACATCAGCATTGCTGCGCCAGCATTTGGGGCTATGCGAGGACTTGCGTCCACGACATTAAAATTAGCCAAAAATTTGCATAAGGAGTGTATAGCAGTGTTTTATTTAGCAATTCTTATAATAATAGAGTAGTCTAAAGCTGCATATATAGTCTCGGACCCTTTCAGGAGACTATATATGTCACAATGCATCCGGGTCCTCATCAGTCATGAGATGCATTGCTCCCATTCTAGTAGAAGCGTGAAATTTGAAAAGAAAAAATTTTTTGGAAAAGGGAAGAGGAAAAGGAAGGAAAAGACAGAAAGACCGCGTGTCGGCGTTTCTGCTAAAGCTGCTAATCCTCAAACAGCTTGACTTGAAGGACCGTCTCTAGTTCGATGGCAAGCAATATGACTGCAACTAATTCGCCATGGTGGTTGCTGTCTTCAAATATGATGCGGCCGTGCATCGTTGGCCAACCTGCCACTAGGGTTAGAGGTCGGGGGGGGGGGGGGGGGGGGTACCCGACACCCGACATCTGGAAGTACCCGACACCCGACATCTGAGAAAAAAAGCCGACACCCGACAGTTGCAAAAAAACCCGACACCTAGTTTTTGAAAAAAACCCGACACCCGACATCTGTTTTTGGAGCAAAAACAGGCAAATTTTTGCTCATTTGCATCATTAGTGAAATTTTTTGGCTCAAGTTACTGAATTCAAGTATTTTCGCACGAAATAAACACCAAAATGTCACACTCTGCGTCTTCGGAAATATTTGGTTCGAAGAAAATTTTCTCTCAAAATTCTTCTCTCAGCAAAACTGATGTTTTGAACCGTAAATGTCGGGTGTCGGCTGTCGGGTGTCGGGTCCCAAAAAACCCGACACCCGACATCTGGAGACACCCGACACCTACACTTTTTTGGCACCCGACACCCGACATCTCTCTAACCCTACCTGCCACACCACATACGACACACGTCGTTGCTCGTCGAATTGCGGCACATCGGTGGCCTCGGCCGTATTGGCGGTGTCCCGGTAGGACATGAGTCTGTCGTTTGGCTGCAGACGACGCGCTGACAACACGCTGGTCAGATTGTGTGTCGCACAATTGACGCGCCACGCTGATGTCAAGTTGTTGATGGCTGAGAGCACGTGCTCGGCCACTTTGTGCACATTCGGTCGATTGACGGTCACTGGCTGCCAGGCCAGACATGTGCAGTAGTGATCGGCCACCTCGGCGTCACGACATGTCCGATTGAGCGGATGTTCGAACCACAGACTGATGCCACGTTCGGCACTGTCCGCCGGCTCGCTGAAATTCAGTGTCGACCATCGTAGTAGATCGATGAACGTCTCGTACACGTCGAACGGCGTACACAGACGAGCGTTGGAGTTCGTGGACAGATTGTCCCACGCCTCGGCACCGACGCCCGTTCTGAACCATGATGGAGCTGAAATTTAGAGGTCGATGTATAAAGCAGCAGCAAGTGTACGTCTTCATCTGGTCTGATAGATGATGTTTCATCTATCTTCTTCATTTCTCGGCTCAGCTCAACACCCATCGACGTGCAGCAGAAGCTTGAGCCACAGGCTAACCCAAACTTTGAGTTGCAAATGTGCCGATAGTTCACTAATTACCACGAATTGAAAAATGTATCACCTACTTTATCCTTCACGAAATTGTGCGGAACCAAAACCAAGTTCGTCGGCTTATCACCCTGCGTATCGCACTCACCAACAAAGGTCAACAGTGCGAGTCTTTCTTCCAGCACGCCCTGTTGAGTGCGTCTGAATTGTGTGCTGCTTCGTGGTCCGTGGTCAGACATGACCACCAACAGTGACTCTTCCAAGAGCCCCTCTGTGTGCCAGTGGCTCAATTGAGCCACGAATGCTTCGTCAATCAATGCGATCTTGTTGAGCTCATCGTGCGATAAGTGATCGTAAATCAAGTATGCGAATTTGCCCACGGACTTCGGGTAGTTGAGCAGCATCTCCTGAAAACGTTGTGCATGCAGCGAATATTGGTAACAATTTTTACTTGTCACTCCATACCTCAATGTACCGCAGAAACACGGTGAAATCGATTTCATTGCCGACACACTCGTCATGTGCGAAATTCTGTTTTTCGCCGTTTTCCCTCACTTCGCCGTCGCGTACCAGCTGCCAAAAGGGATTGAAGTAGTGATCGACCGGCTGACGTTGAAAACCACGCAAACGAAAAAATGAGCCAAGTCCATAGCTCTCTTCGCCCCACATTGTGGCGTAGCCGCGTTGTTTGAATCTCTGAAGAAAAGGACACATGGTTGCATTTCGCACGGATTTGCACTGTCTAGGATTTATGGATGAAATTGAGCACCTGCCATATCCAAGGAAGTTGGTCGATCGTCACCGGATCTTGGTCGTCCTTTCCGTACTCGCGTCGAGCAGTCGGCATTTCATTTTCGTAATGTCCCGTCAGTAAAGGCAGCAGGTTGTTCTGCGTGCCATCGCCAACGATGTTGTACCCGGTCATCACCAAGCCTTCGAGTTGGGTTGTTAGATAGCGATATGTTTTCGGCAGTTTCCTCATGAATTGCAGTCGAGATATTGAATCGATGGCTGCAGAAAGAACTTTATAGTCATGATTTTTATTGCTGCTAATGCCCAGGGCCAGTGCTCGAACGGTATCCCGATCCGGCCAATTTCAATCCCGTTAAGAAATCCCGATTCCCGATTAATTATCTGGATCCCGATCCCGGTAAACAATCCCATTCGAGGACTACCCAGTGCGCTACACATCTTCATATTCTGAGTTATATGTTCCTAGAGATTGGTCCTTCTCTAACCAATGACAATGACGTTGAGCAGTGGTTTGCGACTGACATTCCATTTCTCATCTTCGTGTTCCTTGGGAATGACAGTGGCGTAAGCTTGTCGAAAGCTGGTGTCTTTTTGCGAATTGCATCTGACGCTGATGAAGTCATGTTCTAATTTTGTTCCGCTGGTGATGTTCGCGTATTCTCCGTGTCCAAGCACGCCAGAGCTTTCCGGTTGAAACCAAAATGGTTTGTACGCACAGGTAATGGGCCCTATTTCGTCGTCCAAAACTTCATCAATGTGGAAGACGCCATTGCGAACATATGCCCAATTCGCACCACGGTCGCCGCAATCTAGTGGGTCCAGTTCCTCTTTGAAAAATTTTTCGATCTCCGGATGATTGGTCCCGAGTTGTGGTACTCGACATTTTGGAGTGCCGCTGCTTTTGGTAGTTGCGGTCCTTGAAGCAGAAGTTGTCAGCGTTGTGGCGTCTCGTTTGACAACTTTGGACTTGATTTTGGTCGAGCTTTGGTCTTTTGATCTTCCCCGAATGTGGTGTAGTGTTACGAAAATACTGCTGGCGCAGAGCATTATCAGAAAGAAGCACAGTTGGAAGTAACGCACAACGGAAATCGGCAGGACCATCGTTGACGCGTTCGGCGTTCAGATATCGATAAATTTGTGCGGCTTCGCCAACTGCTGCGAATGTCCTAAGGAACCTGTGTTACGACTTTTGTCGGGCGTTTGTGTGATGTTTCGGGTTGCTCGACTTCAAACTGGGTTCAAGACCACACAGAGAAATGTTTTTCCAAATACGCTTCACCACACGTATACCTCTCTGATGCCGTATCACACGAAACTGTTTTCGTGTTACGTAACGCATGGTATAAGGCATCTGGGGTCACTAATTATGTCACAATAGAAACCTACCGCTAGGCTGTAACATGCTTTTTACGCAAGTAAGGTTTTGCAAGTGAAAGTGTAGCGTGAATATTTCTCAGTGCCGCGTCCACGAAAGGTTTTGCAACTGTCATTCACAAAATGGTTGACTTGGCGCTGGCAACCAATCACATGTCACAAGTCATCACTGTTGTGAAGACTCGGACGGAATATTTTCACAAGAAGAAACAAGCACAAAAATCAAACTCGTGAAAAACGGTTTCCATTGTCACGCACCATATTTTGTGATATCATCATCGCATGCTTGCTGGCCATATTTCTACTCTTTTTAGTTCGCCGCCAAAACGGACACGCGTGGCCTAGGCTACGAAGGTTTGGACTCTGACTCGCACGTGTTGCATGAAAAGTACACGCAGAAGGTTGACCCGTTCAAGGTCACCAAGCAGCAACGCAGGGGCATTCGAGGGCAGGTATAAATATGCTTATGCTTAGGTGATGTTTCTCGATTGTTTCGGTCCGTGTAACTTGCACCCTTTGAGCGTTTGTAGGCATTTGGCGTGGGTGCGTACGAAGATGAGGATGATGACATTTACAGTCGAGAGGATTTGAGCAAATACGACTTTGCACTTGGCGGACCTGTGAAGGAGGATGCATTGGGTGGGTTATGGGTGTTGCCATGAATCACTTGTGCGGGAAGGTACAATTGACGTAATCACGCTATTAATGATTTCAGCACAAATCTCCGACGATTTTGCTGAGTCCAAGCAGCCGCAAGCACCGCGACAGTTTTACGCCGCCCCGAAACTGCCGCGCGACTATAATCCCGATCGACGGAAGTCCGGTCGTTCGTCGGCTGCGGGCAGCAGCAGTCGACATCTCGACTCAGACCGGGAGCGGAATCAAGTTCGAGCCAAGCCATTGAGTCATTACGATCGAGCGCACGCTTTCGACAGCGAACAGGACGAGGCACAACGATCGGTGATGAGCTACTTGAAAGAAGCCGATCGCAAACGATTGCAGGCTGTCATCAGACAGCGCACTGTAACGCACGAAGGTCGGGTTGTGGTGGGTAATAGCAATGAATGGGGGCTGATTTGTTGTGCATGTCGATCGGTGTTGAGCTCAAAAAAAAAAAAAAAAAAAACCGAGAAATGAAGAAGATAGATGAAACATCATCTATCAGAGACAGATGAAGACGTACACTTGCTGCTGCTTTATACATCGACCTCCTAAATTTCAGCTCCATCATGGTTCAGAACGGGCGTCGGTGCCGAGGCGTGGGACAATCTGTCCACGAACTCCAACGCTCGTCTGTGTACGCCGTTCGACGTGTGCGAGACGTTCATCGATCTACTACGATGGTCGACACTGAATTTCAGCGAGCCGGCGGACAGTGCCGAACGTGGCATCAGTCTGTGGTTCGAACATCCGCTCAATCGGACATGTCGTGACGCCGAGGTGGCCGATCACTCCTGCACATGTCTCGCCTGGCAGCCAGTGACCGTCAATCGACCGAACGTGCACAAAGTGGCCGAGCACGAAGTATCAGCCATCAACAACTTGACATCAGCGTGGCGCGTCAATTGTGCGACACACAATCTGACCAGCGTGTTGTCAGCGCGTCGTCTGCAGCCAAACGACAGACTCATGTCCTACCGGGACACCGCCAATACGGCCGAGGCCACCGATGTGCCGCAATTCGACGAGCAACGACGTGTGTCGTATGTGGTGTGGCAGGTAGGGTTAGAGAGGAGGTGGGGTGTCGGGTGCCAAAAAAGTGTAGGTGTCAGGGTGTCTCCAGATGTCGGGTGTCGGGTTTTTTCGGACCCGACACCCGACAGCCGACACCGACACTTACGGTTCAAAACATCAGTTTTGCTGAGAGAAGAATTTTGAGAGGAAATTTTTCTTCGAACCAAAATATTTCCGAAGACGCAGAGTGTGACATTTTGGTGTTTATTTCGTGCAAAAATGCTTGAATTCAGTAACTTGAGCCAAAAAATTTTCACTAATGATGCAAATGAGCAAAAATTTGCCTGTTTTTGCTCCAAAAACAGATGTGCAGGTGTCGGGTTTTTTTAGAAACTAGGTGTCAGGTTTTTTTGCAACTGTGGGGTGTCAGCTTTTTTCTCAGATGTCGGGTGTCGGGTGTCGGGTACTTCCAGATGTCGGGTGTCGGGTAGCCCCCCCCCCGATTCTGACCCTAGTGGTGGGTTGGCCGACGATGCACGGCCGCCTGCATATTTGAAGACAGCAACCACCATGGCGATCTAGGCTGCAGTCCGTACTGCTTGCCATAGAAGCTGCGAGAGCGGTCCTTCAAGCCAAGCTGTTTCTTGATTAGCAGCTTTAAAAGAAACGCCCCCGACACGTTTCTGTCTTTTCTTTATTAACCTAATTTATTACGCCGGCCCACCGTGAACGATCTTGTGCTTGTGTACAAGGTCATTCCGCGTCGCCTGTGGGTGACCAAGGAATCCTTCTTCCCATCTCGTGACACCGGCCGCCCAACCCGAGGGCACTCCCACAGTTTGTGTCGAGTCCATGGCGCGGGTGCGGACTTGTCCGGGTACTGGGCCTATCGTGTCGTGGCCTTCTGGAACAGGCTACCAGGAGGGCGTGGTCTCTGTGCCCTGATTGCGGCCTTTAAAACTAAACTAAACTCACGTGGTCGAGACGTAGTTTCTTGCCACATTAACTCCAAAATTTTCAGCCGTCGTTGACTGATCTCCTCAGTCACTGGTTTGCTGCTTTCAGATCATCATCAATATTTAAAACCGTATTCTCGTTCTCGTCATCCGTTGCTCAATTTGCCGTTGTTGTGTGTTGGTTGTGCTAGTTTGGTTGGTCTCATCTCACCGGTGCGTTTCCATTGTCGTTTATTCATTTCATGTTCACATTCTTTGCTATTAACACTGTTTTATTTTAAGGATTTTTCCGGATCTTGTGAAGGTCTTCGCGTAAGCTTGCAGATAAAATTTGCAGATAAATTTGTACTTAAACCTGGCCCGCCACTATTATTATTTGAAATTTTTTGTTTGTTTTGTTGCTCAATTTAGTTTTTGGCCGACATCGAGACGAGTGAGGTTTATGTTCATGACTTTTAATTTCTCACTTACTATGAGGTTCTGTTCTATTTTTGATTTCGAGCCATCATGGGGGTCCTATTTCTGACGGTATTTAATGAAGAACTTTTTCTCACGCATTTAAATTTTGGAAATTTTTTTTATCGTTTTTGTTTGGCTTCTCAGGCGATTGCTGCACCTTACCTGGCAAAAATACGATGCTGCCCGTCCGTGTGCGTTTGGTTGAGCGTTTGACAGCATTGTTTCGCTGTGGCACAACCAATCCTCATGTTTATCCGTCGACGTCATTAAACCCAGCAATATCAACAAAATCATTCGAAATGTGCCCCAGTCGCAGTCTCACCACTGCTACCACAACGACCCAACTGTCTCTTCTTGGAGTCAACGTGAATTCGCCACGATTTGTGCTCAGTCAAATTGCCACGATCAAAACCAGACGAATCCCGAAACTTCGATGCAAACACTGTTTCTATGTTAGGATAAATGGACAGCTGTTCGTGCTGTGCACGGTGCATCAGCGGCACAAACAATGGGAGAGACTCGATCCGAAACTGTTTTGGTAATCGTCACCATGATGAATGTGAACTGTATAACAAACGTTTTCGTGGAATAGACACCCGCTTTGAAAAGGTTAATAAAGTGTATCCTTGGTCTGCATGTATCAGCAATATGTGGAGTGCTTACGTCGCAAAATTCCGAGCTTAAATCATTCGCAAGAGTACCTTTTGATGTTTTAACTTTCTTCGTCAATTTTTTGATGCGACTGAGAGGAGAGACTGTCGAACAAAACAATAGTCATTCAGCTTAGCAGCTTACAATTTGAAGCTACAGTAAATAAGCGCAATCCGCATCTTAATAAAAGACCAACAACAACAACTGCACATGGATATTCAATAGCTGAAATAAGTCATTTGCACAGTTGCGAAATCACACGGGAGCCACAATCTGCGCGGCAGCTCGTCTTTCAAAATATCGCCGCCTGTACGCGTCAATCGCATCTTCGTCGTTTCTCCGCTGGAATATTTCTCTCAAACGGCGCATTCGCTCGATTTTCGGGTCTACCGGCGGTTTGATGTCTTTCACATCCGGTTTAACGTCCTCGTGTTCGTGCTTATGCTTTTTGACCGCCGTTTTTTTCGTTTTCGGCGATTCGGACTTGTCCGACGCACTTGAATCGTGCCGTTTTCGATGAGATCGTTTCTTAGCCGATGATGTTGATTTCTCGGATTTCGCATCTGCTTGTTCGCGCTTGGGCGACTTCAGTTGCTGAAGGAAAAGAATTTGCACATTTTCAGGCTGATTTGCTCAACAACATTAATTTTCTGTTATACTAAACACTGTTTGAATACTGTTGCTGGAAAAAACAGCTTCACATCACTGGGTTTACACCTGCTTTTCACTGTTTTCATCCTGCGGTTCCGGGGACGGCGTGAAGAATCGTCGACGTTGTTCCTGAATCTTCGTCTCGGTGCTGATGCGACGATGTGTCTGCGCGGCGGCCAATTGCTGAAAAATTGTGTAACTTATGAGCTTTTTGAAAATTTTCAATAAATTCTATTCCATAAAAGTTTTAAAAAACCCGATGATTTCAAACCACACCTGCAATCCTGTTTGTTTTTCCTTCGAGGGCGGCGCACTTTCGGGTTCATTTTCATCGGATGAATAAATCGTGTGCTTTTTCTTGCCCGTGTTGTCTTCTTCATCGTTGCTGCCGCTTGACTCATCCTAGAATAGGGTTAGAGGTCAGGGAGGGGATCCCCGACTTATGGAGGTACCCGACATCTGAGAAAAAGCCGACACCCGACAGTTCTTCAAATGCCCGACACCCGACTTTTCCCCAAAATTTTCTCTCAAAATTCTTATTTCAGCAAAACTGATGTTTTGAACCGTAAGTGTCGGTTGTCAGGTCCCAAAAAACCGACATCTGGCGGTCTGATGCGTTCTACAGATGCCCAAAACTGTTTTGACAAGTTCATGTAAGAAGAGGGAATTGCGGCCAAAACCGACTTTTAGATTACACTGTCATAACAATCTCTGATGATCAGTTACACTTCGAAGAAACAATCTTATGGTTCGCACACTCGCATGTGTCGCAAAATATCAGATAAATAATTTTCCCAGCCTTATTATAAATGCTATTGTTCAGGTCTTTCGCCATTGGCTATTTTTTCACCCAAGTTCCAAGTGGCGATTTCGGAGCCGACCCGCATTTTCAAGGCAAAAAATTGTGAATTTTCGCGCCCAGCACGACTTCTGGCTTTGGCGAAATCGCCACCTCAGGTGACTTAAATACCTGCCGTTGTTAGATCGCTTCCTACCTCACTCCCACCGCTGCTCGAACTTTCTCGCCATGCCAATCATACGATTTCGATTCCGGCTTTGCCCTCTTCTCAATCTTGGGTTCTGGTTCCTGTTTCAGTCCGGTCGTTGCCTGATTATCATGTCCATCTTCTTGTTTGAACGACCTCATCTGTGTCTTCCGTTGGTGCACCATCACGCGCCAACACGTCGTTGAGGAAATGACTTGTAAACAAAAAGAACGGTCCTTTTGGTTGGTCACTTTCATTCAGGGCTGAAATAAATTCTGCGCTCTAAACTGGTGGCGTCTTTATGGTAAACGAACCATCGGCACGTCTGGCACTCTCTCGGAGTGAAACGAACGGGGTACATGGTTGTTTAGTCATTACAATGTGCGTCTTGGTAGTTGTGCATTTTCAGAAATGGTGACTTTGTGCGTTTACATTGGACAACCTAAAAATTTAGGGCGAACTAAGGTTGAAACCGGAAATAAAGTGCATACAAAAACTACAAAACATTTCCGGTCCGGACTCCGGAAATATTTCCGGAAAACGCAGAAATTTACATGCAAAAAATATTCGTTTTTGCGGAAAATATTTCCGGATTGCAGGTTACGGATTCAACCTAAGTCCGCCTTCAGGCTCAGCCAGATGTTTCGGGCTTTGGAAAAAACCGAAACACAAAGCATAATCGAAAATGTTTCGACTGACAGTAGAAATTGTTCACGTAAACTGCAAGTGGCACAACCGAATAATTTTCTATTATCATGCTTTGTGATTCGGGTTTATTCCAAAATCAGATATGCGGATTTTGAAAAAAATTACCTATATCGGGTTTCGTGCCTATCTGGAGGAGCCCTTCTAGCCGTCTCAAAACAATCAACAACGTTACCTTTACAACGCCTCTCGACGAGCTTCCTCCCTCGCGATACTTTCTGCACCTCCTCCATCTGTTTGCGATAGGCGCCGGTCACGAATGTCTACAATTATGATGAGAAAAATATTTAAAACTTTTTCTGCAAAACTGCGAAAAATTTTAACCCGCTATCTCCCACCTCTTTTTTGTCCGATCTTTTTCGCCTTCCAACGTTCGCTCTTTTATTTTGCTTTCGTTCTTCGCGCGCCTAATATCAAGTTCACGTGTCTTTCGCGCTCTTCAGCAGCTGGCTGATGTATTTCGGCTGAAATGGATTGGTTGGTTCGGTGATATATGATACATGGATGGTCCGGTACCGATTGATTCACGATAGCCGATGTCAACCTTGTCTGTTATATGGTTTTGGGTCGGGTCTCGTGTGACTAATTTGTTGTTTCAGATTCCGACTGATGTATTTCCATTGGCTGATGCCACTCGCCAAAGTGAGCCACCATTATTAAAGGTGTATATAAATTCAAAGAGTTATATGGTAAACCGTAAATGGTAATTCAAGAAG
>JASAMV010004824.1:0-32422 GCA_030248065.1 Rhynchonema sp. JSB1_4
GCCGCGATCAAGGTGCACTAGTACACTAACCGCCTCAATTTTAAGGGGCAAAAATAGGTCAAATTTTCGACCTCAAAAAGTGACTTTTTCCTGAATTTGGGTCTTCCCCCTTTTGGGGTGCACTATCTCCCCTTCCGAAAAAAACGGAAGGTGCGCTATCTCCCCTCCGGACCAACACTGGTCTCCCCCAAGGTAGGCACACTAACCTCCGCGCCGGACCAAGAACTACACTGCCTGCTGTGCAGATGATTCTCGGGCTGAGATCCAGAGATCGGTCTCAGACTTCGTGCGTTGCCAAACTTTGTGTACACAATTCAATTGTTTGTTACGGGGCGATACCTTATGTGAGTAGAGCATGCATGACGATGTATTCAACTCCAGACTGCAATATCGCGTAATAATCCGGAAAAATATCTGCGCTCGTTGGGCGACGAAGAAGAAGTTGAATTCGACGTGGTTGAAGGCGCCAAGGTGGGACAATAGCTGCACAATAACAGAAATCACTATTTACAAAATTTAGGTTCCTTGTGCTGGCTGAAAATGCTGATGTGTCGGTTATTCATAGTCTCATTCAAAACTACATGAATGACTGCAGTGGCCAGCCAGCCAGTACCGAAATTTGTGATCAGTGATCGGATCTGTTTTGGTCTTGTAAACCTTTCTGAACTTGTAAAAATTTCACCGTGTATTTCTGAGCTTGTTGAGGATGTTTTGAGATATTGACAAAGCCGTAAAAATACATGTCATTCATCAGATAAACGCTGGTCAAAATTAGTGCCAGCCAGCCAATAATTCTCATGAAACATCCATGACTAAAGTAGATCGCCAAGTTTTGAATCGTCCAATATGTTTTCAATTCATTAGTCACTAATTTTAGGGTCCGGAGGCAGCGAATGTGACAGGTCCTGGTGGTGAGCCGGTGCAAGGCAGCAAGTACGCAGCGGACAAGGGCGCCGGACGACCGTTCCGTCGTCGATTCTGGTACGGACGTGGACGCGGCCGTGGACGCAATAGTGAAGGTGAAAATGAAAATGGTCCGAGTCAAGCTGTCGTGAATATCTCGAAAATGGGATTTGTTCCTTTCGGCCACCAATGCCACCAGAAGTTCTGGTTCGCGTCAAATGGTGATTGAATCATTCTGACTTGGTCGTGTGCTGTTTTGCACATGTAAATTTTTAGATATCATGGGCGCAAAAATAATCGCGTGACCAAGGCACGTTTGATCGCAAAGTGTGATCCAAATCTACATCCAATTCCAAATTACAACAGGCGAAGGTGGCGAGATGGTTGAGGGCGACGGGGAGGGCGGTATGCGTCGTCGACCACGTGCGTTCGGCGGCCCGCCATTCCGCGGACGTGGTGGTGGATTCTTCCGTGGCGGTCGCGGTGGTGGGTTCCGCGGCGGTTTCCAGGTCGGTCAGCCTGTCGGTCGCGGACATCGTCGCGCGTTTTGAAATAGTCGCGCGCATTTGCAACTTGCTGAGGCCTATACTTCGGCTTACGCTCAGGCTGCCAGGTTTCCCCAACAGCCAGCTACGTTCGCATAACGCGCGACCAAGTGATAAAGAGCGACGATGTCTCACAACCAGCCTGTCCTCTTTGTCAACATTAATTGACTTGTGAAAATATGTTCTCGCGGTTTTATACGGTTCATTGTTCTCTATTCTGTATTTTGTGCGTTCCCAGGGACGCGGTGGCTTCCGCGGTGGGCGTTTCATGGGATTCCGCGGTGGATTCCGCGGCATGCGACGCGGACGTGGTCGTGGACGCGGTATGTTGTTCTATGCATTTTCACTTTCACTCACTATTAATTTCACTGTACGTGCTCTGCTCACAACGGCTAAACATTGACCAGCTTAGGCAAACATGGTGATCAAAATTGTTTTAAGCCAGCACGAAAGTTCAGCTTTTTACGCTGGTCTAAATTATCTACCCCAGAGGTATCAGTACAGTAAGTAGTCCTCCGCCACTCGGCCGGTGCAGTAGGTTGCGATTTTTGGCTAGAAGAATTGCGTAAAATCGGTATTTCTCTCTCCAGATAGGCGAAAAATCGCGCTGTACGGGCGAAGGTAGCGTTTTGGAGTACATTTTTCATCAACATTTAGACATAAAAAAGCTTTTGTTCCCGGATGACCCCCCAGATCGGCTGGTACAGTAGGTAGGTTTCCGCCCCACACTGTTGGTGGTACATTAGGTTGCCACCTCGCCTGAGTAGCTACACCACTGATCAGCACTCAACAAATGCAGGTGGTTTGCGTGGTTCAGGTGACGAGCACGACGGTGGCACAGGCGATGAGGCACCACAAGACGTCGATGCCGCCGGTGACAATGGAGACAAACCACGTGGACGTGGACGACGTCGCACCAGGGGTTGGTGATGTTTCCCGCGATACCTTCCTTTCTTGGTGTCTGAAATTTATATTTGCGACCAAAATTGGCTGTTTGCAAACAAAATTCTAGGTGCACAAAGTGCACGCACTTGTGTTGGAAATCTTGAAGAGACCTTTGAAGAAGGGGTGTTGTTTCTATTGTCTTGGGGTCTTGCTTCTGGCAGCAGAGAGGTAGAACGAAAAAATTAGATAAATTAGGTTTTTGCTTCCGTTAATCTCACGCGTCCTGCTGTCTCTGGCGTTCGATTTCGTTTTGGCAATATTTTGCACGATATCTTTACGGTACTCTACTCAGGCACTATCAAGGCCAACAGCTACCTTCTGCCTGTATGAATGTTTTGATTCGTAAGCTACCGTTGTATAGGCTGACGCATTGTTTAGTTTCGTAAAGCCCGAAGAAAGTATACGAACAATCCAAAAAGTAGTGTTGTTATGGACGTCTGCTGTTAGCTGTGTCAGTGCGTTCGTTATAATACAATAGTTCACTGCACACATAACAAAACGTGTGTTCCGCTCAACTGGCCAGAAAGGTTGGCACCGCAACTCAGCGCACAAACATACACAAGCTGGTCGATGAAGCACCCTTGTCTGTGTTCTGTATTGCTGCTTGCTGTGACTGATGGGAATTATGTTACGCACTCGGCGGTGGAGGCTGTTATGCAAACATACCGCAATCGAAACAGTGGTTCAATGAAAAGAAACCCTCCTTTTCCTTCCTGCCCCCCACGGGCGTTTTGACTGTGATCTACACGTGGAATTTTCTCGTGTTCCCTCAAAACTATCCAATTGCACCTAAAATTGTGATGTGAACTGATACTTTGCTGCAAATCAGGGAAATGACAGATATTTCTGAATAAATATACACTTTTGAGTAAATTATCCTAATGTTTCGCATCAAATTGTTCTCAGGCCGTCGTCGAGGTGGTCGTCGTCGTACGGATTCGGGCAGCGGCGGGGACACAAGTGGCAACGAGGCGGGCACAAAGGAGATCATAAAGTCGAAGGGCGCTGGTGACGGGGCACATGTCCAGCAGGTATGTTTATATACTGATGGTTAAACGTCATCAAAACGAAATAAATAAAAAGTGTATAATTATTTCCATGTACTTTCAGAACGGCCCAATGAAGGTTGAAGAGTGAGTCGGTAATCACCATCAACAGCAGCACATCATAACAGTTATTCCATCCCCACAACAACAAAATTGGAATTGGATTTAGGCATTAATCTCGTTGTAGGCTTGTGTCCTAATTGAACATCCCATATTGTCTTACCTGATGGTGTGCTTTGGTACTGCGTGCAGATCATAGATGTTCCATTTGTGGCTTCCGGCGTCATTTGTCGCTATTAATTACCAAAAAATCGGACATCTATACTGCGTAAAACTTTTCCCATCCCAAGTTTATTTGTGAACGTAAATGCTTGCGGTTTTGCACTGAATTTTACATGTTGTGAAACATCACAGTAATCCGCAGGCGTTTATGTGGGCTTGTCTCGTGGTATTGCGTTTACGAATGGAGAACAACCAGTATATTCGTGCATTCTATGTGGCTTGAAGCAGTCATGCATGTCAGATTATTGGGATCAAGCGGTGGGTCCCTCTGACCACAATAAGTCTGCCCTGATAACTGGACATCCATGGTGCTGACTGAGTTGCACTATCCCATTAATCCATGGACATATACCATCATTGTGCTTTTGGTGCGCGTGCGAGACAGTTAGGTATAGATAGAGAAAAGGCATAACCAACAAGCAACAACATCTATATTGTGTGTGTGCATTTCCTTGAGTTTGGGCGCGAGTGGGCGGGCTGATGTTTCGCAGTGGGTATATATTTTTGTGATAAGAGGGGCGAGACATCAGCAGTACGCCACTCGACAGGGACCTTTGATTGATCGATATAGTCATTTGGAGAAATAGCTTTCCATCATTTTCGTGTAAGGTAACAGCCATCGGACCTTATTCTTACTGTGGTTTCAAGTTGTCGGGGATGCTGAGTTTGTTACGTGCATAGTTGTATTGTCACCCCACCCTGAAGTTTGAAGGGAAAGACCGGTTATGGTTTTGAACCAGATCCGTTGTTTTGAGTTCAAAACCATAATCAGTCTGCTTGATTCATCTACCATCAACACCTAATGGCCCCCATAAAATGAATAAACCCAACCAATTTACAATATTGTAAAATTTGAATAAAACACGCGAATGACAGCAAGACGCTACTGTTTTTGATGGAATCCAGTCACTCGCAGTTTCGTTCAGATTACCGCTCAGGTGCGTGTTTGTCTTCTTGGTGCATCATTTGAATTTCGGTTGGGGTTTAGACCATTTTGGGTTATCTTTTTGTCCAGGGGGACCGTTCACCATCTATCCGTCTTATAACATCAATAGATGTTCTTGTATTATTTGGCTCCAGAAGCCATAAATTGTACCATCATGATAACCCTATTATATTTACCATCCACACGTTGACTGTTTCTGACATTCGACATGTCAACTCGCAAACTTTTTTGTTATTATTGTTCCTTTATTCCTGTTAAGATTCTCGTCTTGTTTTATTCTTATCGTTGTTTTGGCACACGCAGCTACACCGTATAATAAATACACTCCCGATTACACTTGATCACAAGAATTCAGACCATAATACATAATGTTGAGTGAGCAAGACAATAATACTGTTTCTGATTGTTGTTAATTTGTCTTTTTCATCATTATTTCTGTTCTTCTCTTTACAATTCATGCAAATTCAAGGTTCATTATCTTTTATCACGTTGGTTTGAGCATGTGTGAATATACACTTCGTTGTTTCAGTCTC
Source organism: Rhynchonema sp. JSB1_4 (assembly GCA_030248065.1). Classification (NCBI taxonomy): domain Eukaryota; kingdom Metazoa; phylum Nematoda; class Chromadorea; order Monhysterida; family Xyalidae; genus Rhynchonema; species Rhynchonema sp. JSB1_4. Next base: position 5,201 of record JASAMV010004824.1, read on the forward strand.
AGCATCCCTTTGTTGTGCGGATGTCGCGCACGTCGTTTTTTTGCTTCCAATAAAAACGCGTCCCATCATCGTTGCATTGGTAGTCAATAGCCGTGTCGGATCATTACTTTTTTACATTTAACGGCAATGTTCTGATGGCCGGCTGTAGCAGTTCGTTGGCTTGTAGTGTGGCACCGTACGCTGTGCTGTTCGCGAAAAAATTGCAAAACCAGAAGCAGGGGAGAAAATTGCAGTTTTAATTGATACCAGCACGAGTGGTTGAACGATATGGCCCGAAATAAATCCCAGCTTCCATCATGGGCACTTACCGCGCCTTCTGACGTTCAACAATACCAACCAACTAGAGCCACGGTCAGCCTCCTCTCACCTCCTATCAAAATTACGGTGGGTTACGGTATTCGGGGGCTGAGTGACAACCTCCCGTAGACTGCCTTTAATTGACCGATCATGCTGTGTTTCTGTGTTTTTTGCTCCTTATCATCATCTACATCTCTCGATCCGTAACTATCCACTGGCCCACTAAACACTTGTAATTGTTTATGGTTTCGTCGTTACTGTCCAGCTTATGCGTGTTGTTGACGTTACCATGTTGCTTCTGATGCAATAAAAAACTTGAACTTGAACCGAATTCTTGAGTATTCGCTGGGCAAGTGATCTCCGAATCCACTTAGCTGTTGGCAGGGACATCGCGTGTGCTCATGCCCCGTCTAGTCGTGCGTCTGATAAATTAAATGTGCTCGTTGCGCACTGCAAGAAGTTTGCGGTTTTCTTCATGTTGATATTCCTTCAGCTTCAGTATGGTTGAAACGTGGTACTCAACAGTTCAGTTTTCCGCAACTGCCAGTCAACATCGAACACAAACAAATTGATTCCACAAATGTGCCAGTTGAATTGGTGAGACTCGACTGGCCCGATTATGGGTGTGCGGTGTTCCAGGGTGCGCTTCGCCAACTTCTTGACCTGGTTAACCTTTTCCATACAAATAAGTTCAGTGCACAAAAATAAATCCGCAAGGAAAACCAATGTTTGCAGTTCGGTTTCGAAACGTCGACACACATGAAGCACAACCGGATGAAGCTGTGGTGAATGAAACATCAAACGAATAAGTCTCGCTTAGCGAAACACCACTAAATGACGATTTGGGAAATGAAACATCAACGGTTGTGTTTATTAGCGACCCGGTTAGTTCTGACATGCGTCACGCTGCCCGAAAACGGTGATTGTGGCTAAAACGTCCAGCTGACTTGGGATCACACAGCAGAATTACCCAAGTGTGAACGCAACTTCACATTCGAAGTCATCAATTTCAGATTGTGCGATCGATCACCGTCGCCGACTCGTGTTGCAACGAGACCGCGACATCCGTATCCACAGCCGTTCTGCTCACTGGTACAACTGGATTACAGGTCGCAATTGGGCGTCAAACCATCATCCAAAAAGAAAAGCAAGCCACCCCACGTTTTTTGAAAATGTTGGTAGACACCATGCACGGAACGAAGTATAATATCTGCAAATGTTAGTTCTGTGTATCCACACATGCCCACAAGACATCCGGGTCTCGGAATCGAAGCATGGAGATTTTTTTGTGGGCATGTGTGGATACACAGAACTAACATTTACAAATATTTCGTTCCGTGCATGGTGTCTACCAACATTTTCAAAAAACGTGGGGTGATGCGTTTAAGACTTGCCGTGCCAAGCCGCAATCTACAACGAACCGATGTCATCAATTGAAACATGGTCACGTAAATGAAACAATGTTAGTCCGGCGAAATTTATTCGGTGGTCAGATCAACGTGTGTGTGCCGTCAAGAGCATTCGTCATGCAGATGGCAGTGCTTGGTGGCCAGCTTGTGTGACACTCGTATGTAAAAACTGTTCATTCTGCAAGAAAATCATAACACAAGCAGCGAATCGTATTGATAACCAAAGCAGACAACTGAGAATGCCGTTTCACGAGCCTTTTATGCCGCCATTACAAATTCTTGCGCACTTCACCTTCGTGCTATTTACGAACAAGTGTGATTTACACAAGGTTGCCGTGAGTCATTCAAACACAGCATTCAGTCGACAATGTCCTATTACGATTCAGAACCGGTGGTACAGAACATCTGTCATTTAAACGGGCATCATGCGCACACAGTAACCGAATCGTAACACCCTGCTCGCCTTACAGAAATAATCAAATCGCATAAATTGCTATCATCATTACTATTCGATTTCAATCTTTCGAAGAACAGCACTACTCAAAGTAAAAATAGCTTGCTGATGATTCAAATACAGTGTACCCTCTCCGAGTGACCGTTTGTCTTCACAGTGACCCCTCTTTGTGGTTTTTTAACAATATTTCGGTCGCCAAATTGCCCTGATGACGGCTTGAATTTAATAAAATTGGTGAACGATAATTCCGGGTCCAGGTCATGTCAAGGAGGGCAGACTGTATTGCGAAAACAAACCGCTTACATTTTAGCTTATCAGGACTAAAGAAAAGAATACGGCACAATAGATCGACTAGACAATGCGGCCAAGTTGATCACTGTTGGTTCTTGGCCCACTCACTTTTTCTTTCTGCAATCGGCACAGTGCCTTGGCCAGTGCACGCGTTGACACACACGGTCACAGTAGTGCACGCTGCAATCAATTAGCATGAAACACATCACTTGTGTGAAACAGCTGATACAACAGCACCACTGAAAATTAGAAGGTTAATCTTTTTTACATTACTCCTTCCATTTTCAGTGCGATGATGCTGTATGGCAGGAACCTCGTGATCAAAGTAAAACCGCAAGTTTGATTATCAATATCAACTACGTATATTTAACCCAGGAAAATTCCATACATGAACTCTCTGAATCGTCAAGGCCAACCTTCGACATGCGGCGCACTTCAATTTGCAGTCAACCGGTTCGAGACACTGTGCGCAACGACGGCACAACTCCTTGTCCGGCACCGAAAACGCCGGCATTCGTTTGACAGCTGTACGATCGAACGGGTATGGGTCGGCCAGATACACGGACTCGGTCATGCTCGCTGGCGCAGTGACGAACAGCTCCTGTGTGCAAAGATGCAATGAGTTGTGCATGGTGACGTCAAATTGAACGCAATGATCAGACGATATACTTTGGTCAGGCAACTTTTTGGACATTGAATATATCGAAATTTACTGATGTGACTGATTTTGATCAACGTGACAAAAATGCACCAAATATGTTGCGCCTACGTGACAAAAATGGTCCGATCACCAAGTTCGATGCCGGTTACATACAATGTTACACAATGCGCGGATCAGCAAAGTATCTGAACTGTTCCGTTATACGGATGTGCCAAGGCATTCTCCATTCCACACACCAACTGACCACATTCATGTCCGGCGTCAGATTCATGTCTGGGTCGAGATATTCGGTGACGCGATTGGCGATCGCGATGTAGAGATGCTCGTAGGAATCGGTAAAATTGTGCCACGGTGGATAGGTGGTCGGACTCGAGACGGTGGATGATTTCTGCAATTATTTGCTTTCGATCTGACGATCTTTGTGTATTTGCATAAGCAGTAGTGGCTTTATGGTGGTTTTGCACTGGGCACCAAACCACCCGACATCAACCCAGAAGAAGAGTCGCTGGGTCGGCGTACAAGATGCACCCTGGCGCAATTACGCAGTGGTCACTGCCGCATGCTGAACTCATATCGCAATAGCATCGACCCAAACATACAAAACGTGTGCCCTCGATGCTGCACCGAGCCACACGGAACACTTTTCTTGCAAAAGCCGACCCATCCACGAGACCAAACGGCGAACGACAAAAAAAACAAAAAAACAAAAACACACCACCGCAGTATACACTTGTCACATGAACAAGCAATTACTGCTAGAAAATTTCTTCAAAATACCGAGGCCCGCATATTTTCCATATTTTTAGAGGGCGTTCTTTATTGGTTTTTAATTTTATTTCCCCAAAATGTTGTAGCACAAAACCGATGAGTTTTTCGCTACGGGGCAATCTTGGGCTCGATGTTCGGATTAAAATTGTTCCCCACTTTTCCATCCACGTGCATTATTTCGCACCTAAAGTACTGGAAAAGTGCTTGAGAGGGTTTTCCGAAAAAACCATTTTTGAACGAGAAATAAAGAACGGCGGCTTACGCCGCTGTATCTGCAGCAATAAACAATATCCACACATACCTTCTTCTTTTCATTGCCATTCATGTTCATGCCCTTTATGTCAGCATCACCCTTCCCAGCCAATGTGCATGCACTTGTCATTTGACTGGCCAGATTCGATACACTGATTTTCTCTTCGTTCTCATTTGTCGATGTCTTGAAATACATGTCCAATAGTGGTTCGTACGTATCCATGGCTTGGCGTATCTCGTGCAACAATCTGTGATCGTGTGAAATTGCGATTGACAGCGGGACAAAACAGACTGCTGCGGCATCAATATATGTATATGGTCCACCAATATTCCTCCCTTGGTCACATGAGTGTTTGCATTGATGATATTTCGAGATTTGACATTATTTGGACCAGCGAAAAATCTTCGTCTGGGTAACAGTTGTGACACTGGTCAAAATCATTGGCGTTAGTACCGAAATACACTCAAGGGCAAGAAGGCGCGTGATCAAATTGGACAGCAAATCACTCCACGATGGTTGAAAACCCGCTGAACACATGAAAACCCGAAAAACCGCACCTATTGGCCATCACGACTGGCAGATGCTCAGTTGGATTGGTCGAAACATAATTGGCGATGCGTCGTAGATGTTCGAAATAGTCGTTCAGCAGCAACTGGATCTTGTACGGATGGTCACTAATGTTGCACAGCACTGCAAACTGGTCGCAAAGTCGCAGTAGGTACTCATAGATGGTCAGCGTGTCCGGTTTAGATGTCATTTTCGGTCAAGTCACGTTCAGGGGAAAGGTTCTTGTGGAAATAAAAGTGATGAAAAGTCAGGATGCAGCGATAGCCGAGTGGCTGTGGATTTTCCGAACTGAAATCAAATGCTGATAGTTTTAGGCAGGAGGAATATACGTAGGTAGCGGACACACAACACCACGTAACGCATGCACAGCAGCAATGATAAGTAGGCAAGCTCGTTGCAAGCAAAGCGCACACGGGTGAGAGTGGCATGAGAAGGACAATAAAATATCGAACACAAATGTATAAACAAAGTTGCTTTTATGCGAACAAAACATAACAGATTGACGTAAAAATTGAACGACTGCGTAAAACTAGCGACTAGGGCATGATTGAGCTTCACGAGCAAAACCTGCTAAAATATCGAAGAATTGTAACAAAGAAGAAAGCACCAATAAAGGCAGTTTCAGCAAGTCGTAACTACGAAAACAATAATAATTATCTACTGCTATCGTTTATTCCTCTTCTTGTTTCTAAAATCCGCTTGTAAATCCCGCAGGAACGTTTCAGCATAGTCGATCAAGCTCCTATCGTAACCTCTCCTGAATAAAAGGTAGATTAAACATCGATTGACTGAAATCAGAACTGTTAATTCAATTGCAAGTGCCACCTTGCGCGCTCAACGGCACGTTTAGCCACGACAATAGCATGTTCGGGTTCGCCAGAGTGAAAGAGCGCCTCGGCATAATTGCAGATGAATCCAGGCAACATGGCTGCGAACTGCGGCAATTGTTCAGCTCGGTCGACCACCATTTCCAGATGTTTCGCTGCTACGTTGTACCTGATATGTCAGGGAGAGCTCGTCAGTGAAATCAACAACATAAATAGACTGCGCAAATATGAAAGATTCTCCAAAAACCTTACCGTCGTGCTTTCATGCATTTTGTCGCGAAATTGTTCAGTAAAATCACGGAATGCTCCGACACTTGACCGTACATCTCTATGCTGTATTTGAGTGCCTGCAGTTACTGGAAACTAGTTTGAATGAACGGATATAAAAACGTCAAAGCTTCGTCAAATGAAACTTGAGATCTTAAAAACGACGTCAGTATTAACTGACGACGATATTTACCTCCTTGAAAGCAGCGTCAGCTTCTTTGTGTCGTTTCGGATCTTCGATTAAAAAGCTCGCATACGAATTGTAGCACATTCCCAACAGGACATGTGTGTCCGCCCACTCTTGGCCTGCAAAAACGGAGGTTTGAATGGCAAATTTAGAAGTTTTTTTAAAGGTTCGTTGACGTAGGTGAGCGTGAACATGAGCAGACAGTTAGCTATACGTTACAGACAACCTTGCTCACTGCACCAGAACCCATTAAAGTGCACCACAGCGCACCTATCTCTAATATCTACAATGCCAGATGCCACGCCACCCACCAAATTTGAGTCCGATGGGTGCATACAACGGGTCGGTGGTATCAGTAACCATCCGCACATGTTCACCGCTCACTGCCACTGCCGTTTCATCGTTAGACTTTGCTCCTTCAACAACAATGTAGCACACAAATGGAGTGTGAATCATCTGTTTGCGTGCTACTACGATGGGTGTCGCAAAAACACCAACGACTTCTATAATATTGTTATTATTGTTCACTTTATCGTTCTGGCTTATTCACTTTTTTGTTGTCGCCACGAGACCCTCAGTCAGTGAGTGACGATTTGCGAAATGTTTTGAAAACAAAGAAAGCGAATACGTGCACATTTTACACGTGGCTTTTCTCTGGGAGATGAGATGTGGAGGAGCAGCAAAATCGGAGCCAGCCAGCTTCTCAAAAGCGTCTTATGAGCAACAGGATGGACTATACATTTGCAAATTCTTCTCACCGCGTTCCATTTCGTGCGGATCAAATTTCGCCTGTGGTTTGTTACGCTGCACGAATGTCGAATCGAATTCCAGTTGCGCTTCCATATTCTGAAAGTAATTCGGCTCATACAACTCCATGTTCCGCTTACAGCACCACACCGCACCAGCTAAAACACAATATTTACACCACCTGTGTCTGTTTCTGAATGCAATGTTTGAATCCAATCTCTGCCGTCTTCCTTTCCCCTTTGTGGGCCAGGATTTCAGCGATTTTCAGCGAAACACGAATAAATGCGGGGTGAGAGTCCGATACATCATGTACGGCCAATAGACGACCTGAAACAGCAATGGTGTCGGTATGTCAGCATGATAAATATGCAAGCTACGGTTGCAGTTACAGTAGTTTTGTCCTAAAAAACGAAAAAACACCGTTTTTTCCAAAAGCCAAAATAACGAACCGATATTTGGTCGGGCACCGAAAAAATGTTGTCGGAGCAACTTCCAAATTTTCCAAAAAACTGGGTAATCTTGGCTTTGACGTTGTGCAAAAACACCATTTTTTACGCTGTTTGGAGACTGCATGATTTTGCCTCACGCAGCAACTTTAGACTGTTACCCAAACGTACCCCATCTGAATAGGCGATCAAGCTTTGTCCCGAAAAAGATACGGCAAAATCTTCGAAAAAAAACGGTTTTTTCAAGTGAATACATTTCCATGACTTGCAACTATACGTAAGCATAAAAAGAAGCGATTTTTGAACCAGCCAAGTAGAGCGACACCCAAACCAATCACCCACCCAAAACATCACGATACAGCAATTCAGCCTCGTTCACACGCTTGTCCAACGTCGCAACAAAGCCCATTTCTTCATAAATATTCGTGATGGCCGCATCGTCCCGCGATTCGATGGCTTTTGCCAGTGCTTGGTGCAATAAATCGGTCGCCTCGTTGAAATCGCCTTTTTCGCGCAATTGTAGCGCCTGCGAAGGTCACGAGATGCAAAACTATTGGATTTGGCTTTTGATCAGCCCAAGCATGTAGTTTTTCTTCCCAGGTGCTCTTGGTAAGATTGAGAGCAAACTCAAAGCGCAAATGGCAAACGAACTGATCGAACATCAGTGTGCAAAATTTGAAACCCCCGCCGATAACCTCATTAAAAGATCCAACCTTTACATAAAGTGTTTTCATGTCATCGGATTCCTCAGCGAGTATTTGCTGCGACTTGCCAGAACGCGAGCCGAGCAGGTTGTTCCAACTGAAATAACTCCAGAATCCGGTCAACGCGAACACCACACCATAATTGGCACCATCATCAGATCGGTAGCTACGCTGGCCATCATTCCAATTTCTATCCTCATGAAAACCACGATACGATTCGGTCTTCTTCGATGTCCATTCTTGATTGTTGAAATTGGGCGTGCGGAACAGCCGACTGGCTCGCCAGCAGCCAATCACAGACGTCGATGCTGCACTCTGAGTGGATGATGGGATCGCAGCCAATTTATTGGCACGCGAACAACACGGATCGTGGACGTGAATTGTTGCATTGCCACTTGTCGTGGCGTTGAAGAGGGCGTTGGACGCTCCTTGCGTGACCAGGCGCACAACTGAATGGCGCATTGCCTGCGCAGCGTCGAATGAAAGGTGGGAAAAAAATACCAATCAAACACAAAAACATATATCCTCTGTTGGTCAAGAAATCGGCACAAAATAATTTGGAATTTTGAAGTGGAGTACAATTTCGATTCGACGAAATAGTATAGGGACAAAAACATACCCCATAAATAGCGACCACACATGGCACAAAACACAAATTTGAATGTTTTAATTTTATCCGCCAAATGCAATGAATAACGACCACAGAAAAATCAAAGACCCGTTTCAATATGCACATAGATATTCTTCATTATTCACTGCTTTCTCGGCGTGTTGATCGTCTCGTGGTGCGGCAGCGGTGCGGTCGATGTTTCAGACAAGTCATCGTACACAACAGAGTTGGCCTGTTGGTCGAAAAACGGATCATATACTCCCGTTGCCACCGTGGTCGCTTCGTCTGAAAAAAGAAATAAACTCAAATTCATATTAACGTCAATTCAACCTTTCGAATTTTTCTCTCATTTGGGTCACTGTATGTCATAGTAGTGGCTGTGGGGGGAGGGCTGGGGTGGCTACCCCCTCGTCATACTTACCTCAGAAAAATCCGAGGGGTGTTTGGGGGTGGGGTTGGGGTTGAGCACTTACCTCTCACTAGGGTTAGAGGTCGGGGGGGGGGGGTACCCGACACCTGACATCTGGAAGTACCCGACACCCGACATCTCAGAAAAAAAGCCGACACCCGACAGTTGCAAAAAAAACCCGACACCCGACATCTAGTTTTTGAAAAAAACCGACGCCCGACACCTGTTTTTGGACCAAAAACAGGCAAATTTTTGCTCATTTGCATCATTTGTGCAATTTTTTGGCTAAAGTTACTGAATTCAAGTATTTTCACACGAAATAAAAACCAAAATGTCACATTCTGCGTCTTCGGAAACATTCGGTTCGAAGAAAATTTTCTCTCAAAATTCTTCTCTGAGCAAAACTGATGTTTTGAACTGTAAGTGTCGGGTGTCGGCTGTCGGGTGTCGGGTCACAAAAAAACCGACACCCGACATCTGGGGGTACCCGACACCGACACCCGACACCTACACTTTTTTGGCACCCGACATCTCTCTAACCCTACCTCTCACAAGTACTTTTATGTTTGTTTTTCAGATACAAAAATCGGTGTTTTTCGACCTCATTTTCCCAAAAAATTTGGGCCAAAATTGTGTGCTAAAAACGTATTTGTGTTTTTTTTCCTTTTTGAGTAAGTGACCAAAATCACTCACTGCTGTATGCAATCACATAATCACAGGTAAAATTACAGTTTTCATTCTCGTTTGGGCAAAATATGCAAATCAACATAACCGAACAAACAAACCACACATAAAATGCTAACCCATTGATGAAACTGAAGTTGCAGCTGTTGATGCGTAATCAACCAAGGCGCCATTCATACGCATGCGTTGTTGATGTTGCGAATCGGCGTAACTGAAAGTTGAAAGTTTTTTCGTCTTTTGGTCAAGATACTGAAAGTTCGTGCACATTCGGCAAGGAACCAAGTTTCTCATCTTAGTTCTAAACACCGCTTCTCTTTGTGAGGGGAACAGGCGAGGGGCTGAAAAATGGGAATCCATGTCATCTTTCCAATCCCGGTGTCTGTCTTCTGCTGCAGCAGCCGCTGTGCAGCGCTCAACAGTGTAGTTCCTGTGGAGGCAGTCCTCTGCCCTAAGGTATACTAATTTCCCCGACCAAGGTTCAGTACACTAGTACTTAGTACACTAATTTCCCCTCCGGGTACACTAATTACCCCAATTTTTGCCCAAAATAGGCATTTTTAGACATAAAATGGGTCTTTTTGGGCAAAGAATGTGTGATTTTCAGGTCAATGTTGTCAAAAGCCGCCAAAATACCCTTTTCGTGAAGAATTTTTTGCAAAAAGGGGCAAAAAATGTCAAATTTTCCACCTCAAAAAGTGATTTTTTCCCTGAATTTGGGTCTTCCTCCTTCCCCCAGATACACTAATTTCCCCTAGGGAGTAGGGAGGTATGCTAATTCCCCCGCCGCACCAGGAACAACACTGGCGCTCAACATACATGTATGCTGCAATTATGCTTACTCGCGGTCGCGCGCGACTCACCTCATATTGCTGACCGTTCCGTAAATATCGTTGTCGCCGCACGAGCTGGCTGCTTGCGAATCGAAGCCGCCACTGGCACGAGGCTGAGACGACGACTGTACGAGTGATTCATCGAATAACTGACTCAGTTGCAGCTCTTCCACCTGAAAAGAGCAACAAAAAGTGCGATAGACCATTTTATGGACGAACAATGCAAAGAACGGTCAAGCCCCGACCGCCGACCTTGGTTTATTGCTCTCAGTGACGCATAAAACCATGCACGTAAATTAGTGATAGAAGCACAGTTACAAGACCGGGTGGGGCAATTACGGAAATGAAAATAGTTACAACGCTGGTTACAAAACCACAGCAAATAAAAGCTAGTAAAATAAAAAATAAAAAATAAATAATAATAAAAAAACCACCGCCGACCTGAAGCTTGTATCTGAACGTTTGGCAATTTTTTATGAGTTGCCGAAGAGCAAGTTCTTGCATCTTCAATTTCTGCAGCTCGGATTGTTTCGCGTGATGTGTGCTCATCTTGCCTCAGCAAAAAATCTGAAAGAATCAGTGAAATTTAGCCTTCAGCATAATATTAAGCCGTCAAAGCCTGAGATAAAGAAAGAAAGTCAAATTTCAGGCTGGCTCAGGACTTCAAAGTTCCCCCACAAATGGTATTTTTCACTCCATACAGGCGAAAAATCGCGCGTGACGCGCGAAATTAGCGCTTAAGAGTACATTCTTATCAATATGTCTACATAAAAATTTTGTTCCCGGATGACCCCCCCCTAGCTCGGCCGGTCGGTTCGGTACAGTCGGTAAGGTTGATTGCAGGCAGGCTTTTTTCGGTGGTACAGTGGGTTGATTGCTGCAAAGGTCTGGGTAGGTATGGGTAGCTACACCACTGCTTCTTTCTTCAAAACGATGACTGAAAAGATCCAGAACTAGGAAATGTTATTGCGCGAAGCGCAAAAATTTTGAAAATTTTGGTTCAAAAAGTGTTAATTTCGTTCGAATTTAGGCATACCGGGCCGGGCTGCTCGGCCCGGCCCGGTCCCCCCAAATCTCCGGCCCGGCCCGGTCGACCAAGTCCAAAATCGCCGCCGGTACACGAGCCGGGCCGGGCCGGCCCGTTTCCAATCTCTGACTGTCTCCATTAATTCAATGGCCCCTTTTTGGGGGCTGTATTACGTACGGGGGCCCTATTCCGGGGGGCTGTATTTAGGCTTTTACGGTAAGTACCCTACCCACCCATCCCATACCCATTTATATTTTCTGTGATTGTGATTGGCTCGGCTCCAGAGGTGGTAATGGGGCCGGCCCGGCCCGGCCCGGCCCGACGTTCGGGCCGGGCCGGGCCGAGGTTTCCGGCCCGAACGGTCGGGCCGGGCCGGGCCGGGCCGACTTTTCGGAATGTCGGGCCGGGCCGGGCCGGGGTGGCCGGCCCGAAAAGGCCCGACATCATCCAATTTCAACAAAAATCGTGATTTTTTAGGCTAAATTTGCCAAAATTTCTCGCGATTCTGCAAATTAGTACCGACTTCCATGATTATCAGGTATTTCTAAACCAAAAAACAGTAATTTTTGCACCAAAAAATTGCTTCAAAAGATCATCAGAAAAAGTCGGGCCGAAAAAATCGGGCCGGGCCGGGCCGGGCCGACTTTTTTCCAAGTCGGGCCGGGCCGGGCCGGACTTCCCGGCCCGAACTGTCGGGCCGGGCCGGGCCGGGCCGACCCCCGGACCTCGTCGGGCCGGGCCGGGCCGAGGTAACCCGGCCCGATTCCCACCTCTGCTCGGCTCGGAAAGGGCAGGTAATTTCTCTTTATTTTTCGTGAGGAGGATCGCGAAGGCTCAAGGTATTTTTCGCATTTCCTGATTCCGGGATTCGCACATTTTCAGCTGAATTCAATTATTCAACTTGTTCCTGTTTGTAAGCAGTTGTGGTAACTAAGTCATGTCGCAAACCATTAGAAGGGACTCTCAGCACCAGCCAGCAAACAAAATGTTGTCAAGAAAACATGAAGAACAAGAAGGGCACATGTAAATGGCACATGTCGTATCTTCATGATGAACTGTCCTCGATGTGATAATCCGTGGAGGAGATTCGCATGCGCACCGCTGATATGCATATGTACACCCCAATCGGAACTGGAAGCACCATTTGTTGCCAAAACAAACATTAAGATCCATCACATAAGCTAAACTTCCCTCGAACAAACATTTCAAAGGTCTAAACCTACTTTAGTTGTTCGGAGGACGTACATCGGAAGCAATTGACTTTTTGTGATCCCAAGCAGAAGGATCGCATTGTTTGTTTACTTGTGCCAGAAATACCGCCAGGAAAGCATCCAGACGAAGAAATCGGTCCCAATCTCAATAACAAAACCGTCGGTTCCTACTCATGCCCATTGTATAAGTGCGTGTGCACCATGCACACGAAATTAAAGCCAACCTAAAAAACGTTCAATTCAAGTCGGGTTGCTAGGGAGACCGGCGTCACGTGCTTTGCCCATTTTTCCTTCTTTGATCATGCCTACCACCAAGGTGGACCACATCCAGCCAGTTCAACTCTCCCCAGACTCATTCGTGAAAAACCTGATTCCTTCGACAACAACAATTTTCCACTTCATAACTGATGGACAAACCACTGCTGTTTCACAACATCGAGCCAACAGACGGTTACTCAAGCGAATCGCTACCAGACACCGATAGCACGTCTGGCGCTGCTGGTATTATATCTAAGATGTTTTCAAAAAGTTTTCTATCAAAATTACAGTCTATCAATTTTAAAACCAAAAAATTTACCGTGCACAACAGGTCGACGCGCCAGTGGTGAGACGGTGAGATTGGTTACCGTAGATGACGCGATCGAGCATGTCGAATTCATGTTTGATCGATTGATCATGCGAAACTTGGAGGGCATCGCACTTAGCGGTGGAATGAGCGATCAAGAAGAGTTTGAAATGTATGATGTTTGAACTTTTGTGCAAAAACGATTAATTTCAATTTATTTACAATTTCAATTTCAGTTACGGACATCTGGATCCCAATGCCCGTGTCGAGTCAACGGGTTTGTCACTACTGTTGACGTTGCTCACCCACGTCACCGAGAGCAAATCACGGCAGGTGATAACGAAAGTATGACAAAAGACCTTCAGCGTTGTGAAACATTGGCCAATTTAATTGCAGGACCGTTACGTGCATCTGCTGATAATCGAAGGAGTTGATGTGAACGAAGCAGATCCAAGTGGACGAACGGCTTTGATGTTGAGCATGCAATATGGATGGGACAAGCCTGCGAAGAAATTGATGCAGGAAGTTGGTTGGGGAAAAGTTGTCGGTCGCCTTCATCCGATAGAGTTTGCATTGTGGCTTTGACGACATTTCATGATTTGCTTTACTTATGGTATAGTAAATTTCTAATTTCGTTGCCTCATGCATTTTTACGAACGCAGGGAAACTCCCGTTCGAAGTCGAGGCATTCAACAAGCTAAACGCACAATCAACAAGTCACGCAGCTGGCTCGTGTGCGTTTGGAATGTTTCAGTCACACAAGCTATGTGTGCCATGCCAGCTGCGTGGCTTGTTGACTGTGTGTTGAGCTTGTTGCCTGCCTCGACTTCGAACGGGAGTTTCCCTGCGTTCGTAAAAATGCATGAGGCAACGAAATTAGAAATTTACCATACTTCGACCGGCGTAATATCTGCTCCAACGCAGTAAGCAACTGCGTCACGCTGGTCAAAAAAAATTTTTTCGTGTCATTACATCAGTGAATACAAAAAAAGTGTAACCAAGCCAGTGGTTGTTATACTTGTGGCACGCATAAACGCCTAGATCACTGGCGGGTTTCGGCCGCTGCTATCTGACTCTTTGGTTTGCGGCCAGAGCCACGTCAGAGAACACCCCGGCACAATCTGCCGACCCGAAAAACGCAAACAAAAAGTTACGCGATCAAAACAACACCGGACCGATCACCAAGCGTTTGACATTACCAGCGATTGCTTGTGTGTCAGAAATCACTTGATCTGAATGCGACCGACCCTGATGGCAACACAGCACTGCACTATGCGGCCCGCTACACATCGACGTCCGTGCTGCGGGCGCTGATGCGGGCGTTCAGGGACAGACAACGGGAGAAACGACGCACGTTGAAGAAACGCGGATATGGGTACTCTGTTAGCACCGATCCGTACAATGTGGTTGGTGCACTGCGGTGGACGAATTAGGACTATTGCATTCGCACTGACGATAACTTCGTGCATCGCTCGTCGGTGAAAATGTATAGGTAGAAACGGGCAACCAAAGGACATCCTGCCCGATCCACATAAATGAATCTAGTTCCAATCAATCAACACTATATCAATATAGGTGTACATACATACATAGACGGTACGAATGGGCAGAATAACAGGGTTGCATTACGCCCATGCGGTAAATTGTTGTGCCATTATTTTTTCACTTGAAGGTGTCGGGCAGGAAGGCAGTGCCGTGTGAAACTCATATTGAGTGCTTGCTTTGGGAACCAACAGCACAAGTTTCGATTTTTGCTCTTTCGAACGTGCTGTTCGTCGCTCAAGCTTCGGCGCTGTCAAGTCAAGGTGCCAATTTATGCCACCCAGATCAACAAGGCCGGTCTGACGCCATCGCAGTACGCAGAAGCACACGACCGTCATGACATTGCGATCATGCTGACTGACGCACAACAACGCAGAAATAGTGAAACGGTGATGTTTCAATGGGTTGCGTCGGGGGTGTTGACGTTATACGACATGAGCATGTCAATTACTATGCAGCCACAACAACAACTTTCGATCGATGAATTGAGCGAGACGGAAGACTCTGATGACACGACATCGTTGTTAAGAGCATTGTCGATGGGTGATGTTTCACTGACCGATGAAATGGACGAACACGCTCAACGGTTAATCTCAGCTTTTGTCAATCTCTAGAAAATAAACCCAAAATGCCGTTTTAGTCGCGCCCAGACCCGCCACGCCATGTGGTTGAAGATGCAGGCAACAGCGAAGGAGAATGAATGAAATGTGACAATGTGCACATTGTTGTTGCTCAATGATATTTTGATGTGGTGGGCGACCCAACGATTTTGCTACCACTGGCTTTTAAAAAATAGTTGTTGCTTCATTTAACTCACGTTATGTTGATTACTTTGAACTTTATGCTTTATGCACCCATCAGCAAAGGGGGCTCTGCATTCCAGAGATGTTCACATATCACCTTATTCGTTTGTTCGTGGCCCAGCTTAGTTTTATCCTTGAAAACATATGAAAGTTGCATGTTACCTTGTACAGTAGTATGTACAGTAGTGATCTTCATGAACCTGGAACTATTACACAGTATTGAGCAGCCATAAAACGTAGAAAAGGTAATCAATTTCAAGACGATTGTCTGCGTCACTTTCTTGAGACATTTCCGAATTATTGTAACAATAGATCTGGGCATAAAACCCGTCGCCACCGGTCTCGACTGAGTTCAACATTTCAATTTTGAACGATACGTTAAAAATTTATCAGTGGCCTTAATGCAGTGTTCGAGTCTACGAGCAGTTCCGGTTCCAAATTAAACCAAGGTCAAGTACTACAGTTTGTAACAGGAACACCACAAAAAATTTGCTGACAAAGGCCGGTGCTGTTTGAATGTCTCACGCAAATCAAGAAATTTCCCATCAAAACGAACTATCAAAAAGATGTTGGTTGAAAGCCGACGGAACACATCACTTTCATAAAAAAAAATAAAAATGACATATGATCAGATCACATTGTGAAAAGAAAGAGGCTTACTGAGGCTTATTGTAATGTGGTTAAATCATCTCGTCAAATGAAGTCGTCGATCATATGTACGTATTAGTTTTCGCGCTCATTTGTGGCTCATGTGTTCGACGACTTTCTTTGACGAGATGATTTGACGACAAAACCATTAGCCAAGAAAGACGTCTCCTCCAGCAAGTTTTATGGCTTGGCTCGATATAAAATATAATTTGAATTACATTAGGTAAACTAAATTATGATTAGATTATGATCTATTGGTTATGATGTGTAGCGATTTTTCATCGATTTGACCAGTAGACTGTTGAACAATTTCTTGCGGTAAAATCTTCGTCTTGTTGTCTGGATACATAATGTGCATCTATCTTATGTTTGTAACCATTGTTATTTCTCATGCTATTGTTTCGGACTGTTAAGTGGATCCCCCACTTATCATTTGCTCTCAAATCAAACAAAATTTTCTCATTATATACATCATTCCATTATCCTTGCGTGAACAGAAGGATGCGACAAATACCTACGCCACAACAAGGCGGCGACAGTCCACCCTTTGTACAAGGCTGCAACAACACATCAGCCACATCAGTATGTGTCTGCCGCGAACAGTTTTTTGGACTGGAGAAGCGCGCGCGTGCCGGTGTTCAAAGCGAACCCAAATCAAACAACAACAACCCAGTGCATGTGCTGTTATTTTGCAATGTTGCCAAGAGGGACCCGAACACTAAGAGTCTGTCAGGTTATAGTTACAGTCTGGACTGGGTCACGGGAGCAAGTTTCACAATTTGCGTTTTTACATCAGAACCACTTTGCTCTCAGTCGCTGTGACATTTACAAACGCAGTACTTCAATATCAGTACTGCCAGCCGGTTGACGTTTCATTCGCAATCTATAACGTCGATATGATAGAGCAACGAGACACAGTATGAGCATGGCAACGCGCCTACGACACGCGAACGCTGGTGGACCACCCTTATTGACGACTGTCTGTGTCTGCCTGCCGTGCCTATGCACTCTGAAGCAATATAGCAACTTTTTACATGTTTCATTTTTCCACTGGTATGCCCCTGTCGTGTTGCACCAGGCAGGTCCGGGTCTATACGTTGCTATATCTAATGTCAGTACAATAACGGACAAAAGTCGCGGTTAACGTTGTCTGATGTTAATAACGGTATTAGGTATGTAACGAAAGAACTTGTCCTTGTCTTCCTTCCCATACGTACATACATACATGTTGCTTGTTCGTGTTTTTATGCTCGCGACTTGGCCCAGTGGGACGGGACGTGTGGTATTTCTTTGTCGGAGCGCTCTAATTTCAATGCAACATTGAGCTGATTCTTGTGAAAGGTGTTGTTTTATGTCTAAATTTTTCGCTCGCGCCCACACAACAGCTGCGGTAACACAAAGGGAACACAGTACATACATATGGTACCTGCCGTACAACTTGTGGTGTCCAGGATAATATCACCATCATAAACACGCACGAAATAAAATTTTGTTCGCATTGAACTGCGTTTTCGTCTCTTTGGGCCTGCGTCTCAAACTTTGACTTTGCCGAGCACATTTGTCCAGCTCGGTGATATCGCACAACGTCGTAATATTTTACAGTGAACATGTACAGTGGTAGCTTTTGTGGTAAACACTTTGGTGTAATCAGTGCTAGGTGAATCATTCATGTTTTGTCTGTTTCAAACGCGTTGCGGTGCAGGGAAGTCTTTATTCTATTTTTCTGGGGCACTCACTCCGCAGTCCGGGCGGAGCTTGGCATGATTGCCCGTATGCATACTTTTGTATGTATGATAAACCTGTCGTAATGTAACTTTGTGCTTTGCTTTCTTAGAGAGGCTTAGCACTCTATTCTTTAGTAATAACTGACGTTAGGACACAGTAACTAAGAACCCTTATAGTTATAACAGTCGTTAACTGATGACAATCATTCAAACTTGACAGCGAATATTGCAGCTTTTCAATTGTGTCCCTTTTTTCAACCATTACTACATACATCACACTCTCTGTTTTCATTCACATCCGCCCCCAAGGTGGCAGCCAACCGGCATATAGCCCAACCCCTTCTCCCGGTGCTGATCCAAATTGATAGACGTTCGCGCAAAGTCACAAAGTTACCTGAATTGTTCGAGTGTGTTTGTTGCAAAAAGTGTTCCAGACGTTCATGTGCGAAAAAGCACAAGTCACCAAATCAGGGTGAGTTTGGAAAGTTTCGGTCCCAAAACATTGCTGAACGTGATCGTTGTAACTTTATGGTGTCTGTACTACGTCAGAGACATCTATCCAGCTTTGGGGCGTTCGACGTTGCAAAATTCCTCATCACACGAACAAACACTTTCGAGCGCCAGGCCGCGTTTACAGAAATCACGTTTCACGTTCCTTGATGTTTCACGACCCAATTTCACAATTTTATCTGCGCGTGCTGTTGTGAAACGCTCATTCAAATGACCATTTTTGAACGCTACTTTAGGTCCAAAATCTGCCCTCAACCTCTAGGTTGCGTAAGTATCCCTCCTGTTATTTAGTGACCGAAAATGTTGGGTTCCGACCACCTCACTATTGAAGATGCACCAAAAAACATGGAAACCTCAAACGGTCGCTTCTGCCAAGCCGGCCCTGACGTCAAGTAAATAACGTCGGAGACGGACGCACGCGCGACGAGGGTGGCCAACGCGGCCTGGGCACAGCTCCGCACATTGCAAACACACGTTCAAGGCGTTCCGGGCTGCACCTGGCAGTTCCGTTCCCCCACAAACAAATCCAGTCACGGCACCATCCTCATGCTACTGATGTTTCACGGGTAGCGTTGAACCCGAACATGGTTCGTATTAACACTGGTGCAGAGTTGTTTTTTGCGCTCGCGATGTTGCTTTGTGCCCCCAACGTTGCAAACGGATGCCCGTGTCTGACAGGGGCCAAGGCCAGCTAGCTTGATGCTAAATTGTGCCACTGCATTATACCGTATGCGGACCCAAATGTCAAAACAGGCCATTTGCGGTCTGCGGTTCTGTGCATGTCGAGAATTGTTTGCTGTAAACCTGTTCCCTATTTCATATTCCACAACAACAACACAATTTGGAAAGCTGAGTTCTGCAGAATTTTACATTCCTCAATACTGGACCGCATTTTTATTATTCTGCAAATAAACATAAAAAAGTTTGCTGCCGCATTTTGCCCGCTTGGATGATCGAACGGCTGGCACGTCAGCTAATTTTGTCAGCAAGAATGTTACTATATAGTAAATTTCTAATTTCGTTGCCTCATGCATTTTACAGACGCAGGGAAACTCCCGTTCGAAGTCGAAGCAGGCAACAAGCTGAACACACAGTCAACAAGCCACGCAGCTGACACACACTGCTTGTGTGACTGAAACATTTGAAACGCACACGAGCCAGCTGCGTGGCTTGTCGTCTGTGTGTGTTGAGTATGTTGCCTGCCTCGACTTCGAACGGGAGTTTCCCTGCGTCTGTAAGAATGCATGAGGCAACGAAATTAGAAATTTACTATAACACGTCTGAATACTTAGGTCTTCCTGACATGTATTTGCTGCAGACAAGAGTGAAAAACGAAGTCGAAGAGAAATTAATACATGATTTGAGTTCCTTTCTGCACTTCCCCGACTTGTTTTTAAGCTTAGTATTTGGCTTGTAAGCCTAAAAGTACATACATAAGTCCCCACTTGTTTGGGAGTTGGGAGAGCCGAAGCCTAAAAATCCACGAGATTCGTTATTTTGGCGCGCCCGACGCCTACCTGCTAGAGGCAGTGCGCCATATGGTCGAGGAACCGAAAAAAGTCAAAAGTATACACAATCTACTCGTATTAATTTCTCTTCCATTCATTTTTATACATGTCAGCAAACTTTTTCGCCTTGCTGACAAAATTTGCTGACATGCCAATTACTGACGGCTTAGACTATTAGCTCATAGTCGGACCCAGACTTCCAAGTTTCTTTTCTACAACTCGTTCGGTGTTCCCGCAGATTTCAAGCGCTCTGTTGACTCGCTGCAAAATGCGTTCTTGATAAGCTTGTCTCTGGAGAGGTTTCCCTGCCGATTCAGAGTAGACCCTGGTCCAACCTTACTGTATCCGTCCTGTTATCAGCACACAGCCACTTGCACCTAAATCGCAGTCGGCAACGCCTGGTGAGGTCCCAGACAAGCCTGCAAGCCATATCCTGCTATGCAACATCAAGGGTGGCCCATTTTTGAAACTTGTGGTGTGAAAACTAATGGTGGCCACATGTTTTCCACATGATCGTTAAGGAAATGGCTGAATTTTTAAAAATGGTTTTTTCTGTAGCCAGATGTTCTCCCAGCGAACACATTTAAATGTTTAAAAGCAAATTTGCTACACTTGGGCAACAAAAAACCATTGCATCGTTGGCACAATGATCCTATAGTTCATTTAAATTTGGACTTAATGAATTTCTTCATATGATGTACAGTACTGCAATACTTCCAGTTCTGGTATTGAAAACTGCGGCAAAGCTGTGTAATATCGAAACGTTTAGCAACACAACTAGAATTATGTCTAACAATCTCTGTGAGAAACTCACGCACCTGTACACAGACCTCCCGAAATTTTATCTGGGGTACACACAATGAATCATAATAGTCATCTTTTGGAAAGGATCACCTGCAACTACGGTAGGCATCTTACAGGGTTACTGTATCTCGGACCACATGTCATCCTGGCTAGGTTTAGGCTTGTTAACTCAAGCTCAAAGTGCCCACAGGTTTAGAAGCCTTTTGACTTCTAGTTACATATACTCTGATATATGTACCTTTAGGAGAAACTTTTCAAACGCGTTGCCTGGTCCGTAAAACGCTGCTGCAGCGGTCACTTGACGGCTTGACTACCAACCACTCAACACAAAGTCTGACGTAGTGATTTGCGAAATGCAACGAAACTCAGCTGGCTGCGCGAGCTGCGTGCGCTTTACGGATCAAGCAACGCGTTTGAAGAGTTTCTCTCAAAAGTATTGTCGCAGAGTACCATGAAATCCCCAGACCTAGAGTGTTCTCCCCAGACATCTCTGTAATTATTCATGCAACTTACAAGAATGTATACATTTACGTTGCGTGAGACACTTCCCGTTTTCCATCCGGACACTTTACATGCACTTACAGTAACCTTAGTATAGTTCTTTCATCTGGACATCCAGAACTGTAGGAACTCATACAGCTGCCATGGACCTCCACTGTTTGTTCTTGCAAAATTTGCAGTTTTATCAGAAAGACAAGGTCCGGTAATACGGTATCGAGATGTGTTCGCACGAATACCATAAAATCAGTACGATTGTCTTTCTATATCTGAAAACAGACACATGCTATCAAATTGTGAACAATCGGTATTAGCATAAGAATATCTTGCCTGTTATCTACCTATTTATTTCACAATTTTGACAACTGACATAAAACACACTCTAATATTAGCACCTCGTGTGAACTGATTTGCTCCACCCAAAATGAATAAGAAATGGTGTGAATTTTTATCTCTCGACAGCCTGTTTCCGTTGTATTGTTTTCCTGTTATTTTTGTTTTTGTATATTTGTGAAATTTCACTTTTGTCCTTAAGGCCCAACTATACTTCGTTCTCTGACGCAACAAGAACAAGAAATTCGTGTTCTTGCTTCAACCTGTTTCGTAGTGCCTTTATACTTGCCTGAGAACACGCAACGTGAAACAGCCAAAAAAGTATAAACGCGTTCGTGGCGAAACACGACGAAACACCCAAATCCTGTTCTCAAGAGAACAAAACAGAGTTGAAATTTTTCAACTTTGTGATTGTTCTTTGGTCATTTTCCCTCTCGTCAAGCGCAATTCAGTGCTGTTTGTGACATTTGTTGATGATACTTGAGTGATTGAAGTGGAAAAAGAAAGAAAAAATAAAAAAAAAGTTCGGAAAATGACTAATGACCCCAGGGCGGTCTCGAACCAGTGGCGGACCAGTGCGTTTGGGCTGGCGAGTCAAAGCACTTCCACCACAACACTGGACCGTGGTTGTCAAACGCGCTAATCCATTATAAGAACCAATTGAGTGCTGCTATGCTAATGCGGTGCTGATAACGTTATGCTGTGCGTTATGCGCACGTGTGTGTGTGTGTGTGTGTGTGTGTTGTGCACTGTATAATGTGTGGCGGGCGGATAACGTATTATGTTGCCTGACACAGCAAGTTGACAACCCGATCGCGTCCATCAGATGGTGGAGGCATAACACACCAATTTTTACCGAGCTTTGTGGACAAATACGTTCTTTGTTTATCAAGCAGTGTTTCAGTTCGCAAGATCAAATGAAAGTCGATAAATCGTTGCTTTTTGAGCCACCCTAAGTCTCATGCCCCGTCCCTAACCTAAAGGAGCCGTCATTGTTCCCAACCAAGTGCTGATTATCAGTGAACGGTGCTCCACACACATTATTATTTTTTTGCTGTTTTTTAACGGTACTTTTGGTCGCCACACGTTTCAGATAAGCGTGCATCAGAGCTCCCTAAATTTCTGGGGCAGCTGGGGGCTTCTTGAAAATTTGAATTTTTCTCTTTCATAGCGTTTGTTTCGTCCCGGAACATGGAAGAACAATAGTTCCCTCGTGAAACAACGCAACAAGCGGCAACAGTTGAGAACAAAGAACAAGCCGCAACTCAGTTCTAGCTTGTTCTTGTTCCATCAAGTTCTTGATGTTCTTTTGTTCTTTGTTGCGTCAGAGAACGAAGTATAGTTGGGCCTACTCTATTCTATAATGACTCTGATCTGTCTATACTTGAGGCGATGGGGTAGGTGGGATCTTCCTGCCTGGGCACAGATATCGTTCGATTAGCGGTTGTATTGATAGTTAGTTTCGAAATGCTTCAAAAATGAATAGAGCACACATCAGGGGTTAACTTTATCTTTATCTGTGATTCTAGCTATCTATATGTTATCAAATCTGCTAAAGTTTTGATCCAGATACAGCGTTTATTGTATATGCCCAACGGTCCCAGATTTTTAAACATCTGCTCACCTTGGACCAGTGTTTTGCATTTTTTTGCAAATCTTTCAGAAATGTGTTTGTTGCTGGGCTATACGGCAAACATGCAGTCCATCAACATACATATATTTTATGAGCTTCTTAACGCAAATGCAATTTTGAATGTCTTCACCGCGCCGCATTTTTGCAACCAGAAAGACACGATTCAAGCTGTGTGTTTTCGGTCGTTTCCCATCATAACGAGTCTCACCAAGCGGTTCTGATCATGCGAATTATTGGTGCAGGAACAGAAGTGCGAATCTTCTAGCGCCAGCCGCTAATCACGCATTACGCTCATTTTTTTGCGTTGAATATTCATTTGTTGCAACGTTGGCGATTGTCGCTAACCACCGTGATCGCATAACGTCAACGCTGAAACGAGGGTGGCGGGATCCGGCGTCTGCTCCACCTTTTTCGCGGCGTTATCCTCATGTGTGTCCCACCCTTTTATCGTATAATTGGGCTGTCTTATGGAGCCAATTGCCTCTGATTGTCTGACAAATGTGCTCGGAATCTGAGTCCTGCACTGGGTATGATTGAAACCTTGATCAGAACCGTTTTTTCCTGGCCTGTCTGGTGCAGAGATGGCTTGCAATTAGGCAGATCGGTTGCAACGTTGGCAGTGTTTCACCGAAACATCGCTGAATCGACCGCCCCCGATGCAGTAGAATCGAGGTGGTCGCCCTTTCGGACCTCACCTGCGTGCCTGGCCAGCCCGCCAACATCGGAACTTTTGGCAAAACCCGGCAACAAATTTGTGTCTTTGGGAACTGTGAACCTTGCATTGCACTCAGATAATGACAGGAATAAAGTTTCAAATCACCACAGTCACATTAGCCTCATACCTACCCCACGCTTGTTTGATTTCCTTGTACTTGCATGTGGCCACGATGCCTTTGTGTAGTTTCAGTACCCAAGGAACAGGAACCTACCCGCATATTGCGGTCTGCTCGATTCCCGCTGTGCGTCCAACGTGTGTGGCACGCGACACCACGTCTGGCCGTGTTTTTACGTGCGCCGATCTTTGTACAGCAGGGTGTTCTCTGTGACCAGAAAACCAGTCTGCTAATGTGCGCTAAATGGCGTGCTGTTCAGGTTCCTGGACATTACAAGCGGACCCTGAACCCCTTGGCTGCTTGGTGGACAATGCGGTTCTTGTCGACGCACCAGAACACCCCATTTTAGCACCCTTCGCAGCATTATCGCTCGTTCCCCGCTCAAGGCGCTCGTGTGCGGGTGTCGCAAAAAATATAAGCAACATTTATGGCTGCCTCGCGCACAATACGGTCGTTCATGAGCAGATGCTTACAAATAATCATTAGTTACTGTTATTTATGTCGATATCTTTAGCATTGTACATAGTGTCCTTGTGTTACTGTAACCTTGGGTAATTCCTGTGCTGTTTCGTCGAGCTTCCTTACCATGTTTCTCTCAAAAGTTACATTGGGAAAAACTCAATTCCACTTTGATCGCCTGCCATGCCACAATTTGTGCGTCGATTTCAGCGGCTGTTCTCAGTCGTGGTCTGGTCAGCACCAAACTAAAATCACTTCCGATCTCACTGCACATTCCTATCCAACGGATCATGGTGTCAAGTCTATGCCTCCCGCCAACGTTGACAACGAGCCGCCTTTTGTCTCCATCAGCAACCGCATTGTGTGACGACAGTTTTGATTACCGTAGTCATGTCGTTTGTTTACTAAAACTTAATGCGGTTGTCTTGAACAAAATGATCTGTATGTGAATTCAGCGAACTGTATGGAACGTAAGAAAGTTTGGTAGATTCTGGCTTCCTAACTTTGGTTACTAAGGTTACCAATTTATATTTACCGTAGTTCTTTAATTTTTGTACGAATGAAATGCCACACACTTGTGTCTGTGACTTTTTTGAAAGTCTCTGAAAACTGTTGTTGTTGATCAAGCTTGGGAAAGACAGGGTGGTTTCCAGATCACAAACACGCAAATCGGGGAGGGCGAGATAGCCCAACATGGCTGAATATAGGTCTGGCACTTTTGTTCTCACTTCAATTTGTGAATGTGCCACACAGCAGAAATTTCCTATTCCCGAAAGTTGATTTCATAGAAACACGGTAACACGCACCGTCATGTGCTAGTGCATGCCTATCGTAACCCAATACAATAGGTTACAGTCAGGCAAAAACTCAACTTCGCGCGACCCTCAATATTCCATCGTACAAGGTGTGTGACCGACATAACCCTTTGTTTCCTGTTGTGTCTAGACATTTTGTACCAACCGTTTTTTTGTTTAATCCTTCCAGCTCCCTCCCTCATTTCTTCATATGGGTGGGGTATTACGATACTCATATGGTGAGGGCCTTGTTTGCGGATTCAAACTGTCGCACGAATTCCCGATGCGTGGTTATCTTTGTGTCATAACATTCTTGTTCATTGTTCACTCTCTTAATATTCGTTGCCAAATTTGCATTGATCGTGCGTGACCGAATAGTGCGCACCTCAGCACAATGAGTGCCAGAAATCCCTCTTTGGAAACAGTCGGCACTGTTGTCAAAATAAAATTGACCCGTTTGTTTACAGTGTGGTGGAAACACACACAGTTTTTTGAAGCAAATATATATATATGAGTTTTTGATACTATCACACAAAAGTAATCTTTCACCCCTGTCTCTGATAATCGTTATGTAAAAGATACCCTTTTACGATCATTGCAAGCAACCAAATATGCAAATATAAAATGAGCGGCAATTATGCAAATTGAACTCTGTTCACAAACGACCCTGATGTGAGAGACATACAAACCAAGCACAAAATGAGGCAAGATAAAGAAACGAACGTGTTTTCACAAACCCAGCCACCGTCACGTTGTGGTACCTCAACCAGAACTTCAGGGGTACACTCGCATTAATGCACGCATTATTCAACATCCGCATTGTAACATTTGATCCCCTGCCCTGCTGGCCTGGTGTGTGCCCGTTTCGAGCTGTGTGGTCTGTTTACATTGTGCGCAAGCGATATTAACTTTTTTTCACCGCAGATGTTCGAAGCAACTGTGTACGTATATACTATGTGCATCCACACTAGATATACTGTATTTGCACATATATTTATTCGCTCTTGAAAAAAGTTGCAAGTTGAAAATCGGAATTGTGTGCGCTCCCATTATGTGCGTGTATTAGGTATGCGCAATGTTCAGTGGTTACTTTATTGTGTTGGAACGTCGAATGTTTTTACAGTACGTATATATTGTTCTACCCGACAGATAATGGACAAATAACTTCTATTGCCATACTATAAAACACAGCAGGTAAAATCGACCATGGTACACTATGAAAGCAACACTTTATGATCACTCTCCACCTCTGGAAAGTCCCCCACAGGCGCTCTGCTTGAGACGGGGCGGCGTTTCCAAAAATTCACACACGCGCTGCTGCCCAGGCAGGACAGACAGTTTCAGAAAATCTTGCTTTTATGTTACTTTATAGCGTCAAATAGCAACGTTGGTGTGCATGGGATCCTATTCAGTTTTTGGGGTTCCGGGGTCTGCTAGTATATTTAAGAAACCTCACCAAAAAAGGGTACCCATCAGGCTGAAAGGGGGCTCAAGCTGCCGGTCGTAAGCGATAGGCCAGGTTGGGCGATAGATAGCGGCAGGGGGTGGGTGGGCTTCGACCAAACGTTGCATCGTTTCAGGGGCCACCCTGCGCGTTTTACGATAATAGCCTCTGGCTGAACTGCGTTGGTGATACAGTGAAGCATTCCAACATTGTGGTGATAGGGTTAGGTCCATATGTATGCTCGCTGAAATGCTACATTAGATGCATATCCTAACCATATTTTGTTTAAGAATTTCTAGCCCCGCTTGTCAGGGTATAAATTAGCTGCTCGGGTATTCCACAATTCTTTTCCAATGTTTGTTAGCGCAAGAAACGGTCATTAATTTCATCTGCTTTGCTGTTGTTGTGGTCTTTTGCCAAAAGTAGCAACCGTCGAATACGCAAAAACTCCTTTTGGCAACTAAAAGGTTTCTTC
>JASAMV010004825.1:0-31130 GCA_030248065.1 Rhynchonema sp. JSB1_4
GTGTGTGTGTGTGTGTGTGTGTGTGTGTGTGTGTGTGTGTGTGTGTGTGTGTGTGTGTGTGTGTGTGTGTGTGTGTGTGTGTGTGTGTGTGTGTGTGTGTGTGTGTGTGTGTGTGTGTGTGTGTGTGTGTGTGTGTGTGTGTGTGTGTGTGTGTGTGTGTGTGTGTGTGTGTGTGTGTGTGTGTGTGTGTGTGTGTGTGTGTGTGTGTGTGTGTGTCATTTTAAACGCAAAGCTTTCTGTTCATGGCAAAGGGAGAGAATATTGTCGATTTCCTTCCAGAGATGCATATCCTTGTCATTTGAAAGCTTCTGCGAAAATTATCGAGCTTGTGTCCCTTTCGTGTCCACGCCACTCCGCTGTCAGATGAAGCGGAGCCAGTGTGAAACTAGCACAACAGTAACAGTATTGGCTTTACTACACATTTGTGCTCTTAGAAACCAGAGAACAAACTCTCGCGTGCTGATTGGCGCGACAGCCAACCAGCGTGTGAAGAAATTGTTGTTCTCTTGTTTTTCAGAGAACGATGAATATGATGCAGTTATGCCTTCATAATGATCGTCAGACAGGTGTTAGCTTACCGGTTCGTAGAAACAACTGCTTCCCAGTGGGATGCCCGTCAAATTCACAGAACACTCGTACGCCAGTTTGGCCTGCATATCTGCAATTAGAGGTCAAATAGGTGTTTCAACGATTTGTGCTTATTTCTGATGCAGTCTTTAAGAGAACATGCCTTCCACAAATCCCTGTTTTGGCGCGGGTGGTGTGATCTCTGAAGCAATTATTTCAATTAGTAAGCGAATTTGCTGCAAACATGTGCTGCATCAGCCTATTCATTCTGGCTAATGGTAATGATCAAAGTCGTCAAGTCAGGTCTTCAAATCTTGTCGCCAAATCAAACAGCAACACGAGCCCCAAATGGGCGCGAGAAGTAATACATGTGATTTGGCCACTTGATTCGACAGCTTGATGTGACCACAGTACTATATTCCTTCATTCTTAACGCGATGCCACATAATCTCCCAGTAATTTTTGTTGTGACTGCTTCGTCTGATGGAGTTCAAGCGCTCATTTTGACCAGTGTAATCCTTGGCCGCTAAACCGGTCAAAATCAGTTTCAGTTATCCACAAAGCCGGCAAGGACAAAACTTACTCGGACACAGCCACTGCTTGTCCGCAGAAAATTGCTGTAGAGTCCCACGTGTGACTGAGGGCATTCAGAAATTGACTCACTGAACTGACACATGACGTCGCTCGCATAGTTGTCCACATAATCGTCAAAGTTCACCATTGAATTCACACTGCTCCATTCAATGTATCCGTGCACCTGCGACGTGTCGTGGTCGTATTCGAACATCATGTCGTCAAAGAACGTTGCGTCGATTGAAGCATTCTTTCGATTCTCATCCAACAGCCAGTACCACGAGCCCAGGTCTTGGTCACTGTACTGTACCATATTGACGTGGAACCACGTGTCGGGCAACTGGAAGTGTGGTCGTGCTTTGTGCTTTTGTGTATTCATGTCCTCGCCGGTGTACGACATTTCCTGTGCTATGCCTTCTTCAAAGTAGCAGGCAGGGTTGCATAAAAAAATTCTATTACCGAACTTTTTTAACTTTTTTGAATTTGTAAAAAATTTCAAGATTTACTTTTTTTATTTCGGGTCACATAAATTTCGGTTCCCAATGTGAAAAATTGTCGACATTTTTGTTGTAATGGTATATTTGATTGTATTGAGAACAAAGGAATAGTCGGCTGGTTGTGTGTTTACAAACGAGCAGTAGCGAATTGATGTTTTTTACGAAGAGCCTGATAACGTCACAATTCGTGTTGGGGATAGCCTGTCTGTAGGTTGCAATACGAAAAGTAAAGACGTGTCACGGAAAAGGTAAATAACTGGCGCATTTCTTTAGTAACGTCGCATGAAAACAAACTGCATAACCCGCGGTTGGTGACCTCCGGGGTTTTTACACGACAATACTTTAAACAGATTTGCTTTGGAAGAACTAAATGCGCACATAATGACGGTCACTTAGCAGAGCGACGGACTGTCTAACATTGTCACGACATGGTACCGAAGCGAAATACAAGCGCCGCAGGCGTTTTAGAAAAAAAGCACAAATATGCACAAAAACATGCATTTTACAGGAAAAAGGGGTAAAATGATAAAAAAAAGTTGTGAAATAATAAAAAAGTGAACCTACTTTTCTAATTTTTAAAAACCGAAAAAGTGGCGTACTTTTTTTAAAATTTTTTTCGTAATTTTTACTTTTTTTCAACCCAACCCTGGTAGTAAGCAGGAACACAAATCACTGGAGGCTTGATAGAAAAACTGAATATAATCGCATACACATACAGTAGTGTTGCGTCTTTACATTGTTAGTGCATATTCTTTTGGTATGCCAGACGAATCAGGCAATTCAATAAACGCGTTTGGCAAATTATCACTTGTGAAATCCACAACTCCACCGGCATTCAAAAACCGCCAAATTTCTTCAGTATTCTCGCAAAACGCACCATCCTGTCCCCCAAATAAGTTTTCCGGGCGGGCTCAAAGTAAAAATTTCCGGCCATCACCTCTACCTGTTTCATGATGTGAACCATTGCGTTCCATTTGTCGTCTGTCTCGCCGGTTGCCATTTCACCACCATCGCCGGCCACCTGATTCTTTTTGGCATTTTTTTCGGTTTTTTTAATTAATTTTTTTTGCTAAAATTAAATGATAATAATAAAAATAATAAACATAATGACCTGTGCGCACGCTGCATTCGCTTGCGATCGAGTTCGATGCGCGACGGCCAGCGGCAGCACAAAGATATTGGTCGCACAATGACTATATAAGAATTCATCAAGTCGATCCTGATTTTCACGTTCAGTCAGTCTTAACCACTGTGCTATTTGTGATTCTCACAAAACATTTTCAGCTGAAAATGATCTAGCAGATCAACCACGTTGCCGCAGGTCTGAAACATTCTCTTTACTACATGCTTTGTGTGCGATCACGCACCGCAACGTCATTGCCCCGTCACTTTCCCTCTTTACGATTCAGGAAAAAAATTTGACCAATTCTTATAAAGTCATTGTGCGACCAATACAGTAGTCGGACGCGATCTGATGGTATACGCCGAACGTGGCCGAGTAGCAGGGAGGCTGGTGGATCGTACGAGCGACGACGATTAGAATGGCCAATGTAAGCAATTGAAGGCAGTTGTTAATGGAGGAATGCATGATTGATATAGGATTCGTTTCAGTCACTCTTGAGTTGATGTGACACAATATTGACTTCAATATCGACTACGTTGAAGTTTGTTGCTCGATATACTGGCTATCCGCACACTCAAATTCAAATAATGAACTTTTCAGATACCGTACGCAGCTACTAACATACAGTCCGTGACGAATTATGTGGCCAGTTTGCAACGCCGGCGCGCGACAGGCGTTATGCACCTGTAAGTATAGGGTGATCTGCCAGAGTACGGTAGCTTGGTAACAGGAAAAGTTAGCGCGCGCCGCGCGCGCGCCGTTTTCCAATAATCACACAGGATGTATATGGAATGAGTAACAGCTACCGCTTATTCGTGCAATAAGTTTGCAATTTATCAAAACACGCGAGATCAGTTTTGAATTTTGCGTGAACAAGTTATTTGCCGTTTATTTTTGTTTAGCATGTCACAAAGTTTTTGCAAAGTTGATGCATGTCACACAACTTTTGTGGCTATATCTTCGATGTGCTTCTTTTCCGTATTGGATTTGAAACAGCAAAGCTGAAAAGAAACACGTCCATACCAGAAGAAAAGAAATGAACAGACACTGCACTCACACGACTGACAGACAATGCGGATTATGATGAAAAACAAGCACGCAACACAAAATGAAACATCACAGCATCTGGTGAACGTATTTGGTTTGCTGCTTGCGTTTTGTGGTGACCTGCTCTGCTGTTTCGGCGGCAAACATAAGGGTGCTCTGCATGTGTGATTGGTCATTGGGTGATTGCAGACAGGGTTGGGCAAAAAAAACGACGGCGTTTTTTCTTAAAAAAACGACGTTTTTTTTAAAAAAAAACGCCTGGGTCGCTTTTCGTTTTTTTTAAATCCTGAATTTCCTTGATTTTCACTGATTTTTCAGGGAAAGTACCCTGATTATCATGGAAAATCAATTTTTTGTTCCATTTTTTTTCAAAAAATTTTCGACCAATTTTTACTTTGTCGAGATACGTCGATATACAGAGTTTGACTTTCAGTGATGAACCCGGCCAAAGTTGGTCCCACGATGCGGGTCTGATATGGGATCTTAGCAACTCGCTAGAAAAGGGTTGAAACCTGTTTATTTTGCCTCAGAACACATAGAATGACTTCATTTAACCACGTTTTCTTCCCAACATGAGCGTTTTCCAATTTTTTGGGGGCATATTTTGGTCATCTGGGCGTTTTAAAAAAACGTTTTTTTTTAAAAAAACGTTTTTTTTAAAAAAACGATTTTTTGAAAAAAAACGTTTTTTGCCCAACCCTGATTGCAGATCCACCCACATTGTTCTCCGTTTTTATTTCCATAACTTGCTGCCCGACGCCATGTAATGCACATTTTAACAGCTCCATTCGCTGCAAATAGCACGCACGTTTGAATTGCCGCCTTTGGATGTATGACAAAACTGAAAGGAAACGCGCGCGGCGCGCGCGCCATTTGCTCTGTGCGGAAACCACAAGTCAAGCCGACCGCCCTATGCTGATGTGCATAACGCCTGGCGCGCGCGCGCTAGCGCTCGTCGGCGTTGCAAAGTGGCCACATAATTCGTCACGGACTGTAGGTGTCTGTTTTTGTCTCCTTTGTCCCAGGACCATAATTGATTTTAGTTAGCAACAACACATTATTCGCACCCATACTCATGACGCAAATGAAGCTTCATTGTGGTTTTAGTGCCTCAGCCGATCAAAGCATTCATCGATCGCTAAGTCGGTTGGTTCATTGCCGCCTGATGTCCTTCATGTCAGACGTCGGGAACTGAAACTGATGTTTTACCCTTTCTAAAACCGGGCTGAGACTTGTAGTGTACCGTGCAGTTATGTATGTACATTACAGAATGGGCAAGTATGTAGAACAAAAGGTTCCTAATTCGTGCTACGCAGCCAGTGTGTGGGTACTCAAATCCACTGCCATTGATTTCCGCACGTCAGCAATGAAAAATGGCTTATGTTGCTAGCAGTTAATTTTGACTTCAACGAACAAGAGATAACATAGATTCAAAGTTGAAACAAAGTTTGCTTCAGCTGTGTGCGTTTGCTTTGTAGCCCAGGTCAACAAGGCTTCCAGCGTTTTTTGCTTCCGCTCACCACTGTTTCCAATGAATTGAGCATGCATATCAAGGCCAGAAGTAAACAGAACCACAGTGAGTTATGTTTGATTCTTCTCTTTTTGTTCACGGCCAGATTGGAATTGAGGTCAGCGATGACGTCAAGCGAAGGCATTGTACAGTACAGCACCTAAAAAAGCACCGCTATAGCAAGTGATGACCATAGTCCGAAGTTTAGAGCTCAAAGAGCAGACATCTGGCGACATACCCACAAGTGGACAGAACGCCAATACAAGAGGAGAGCCAAAAAAACGGCCGTCAGTGCAGTGTGAAAAAAGAGAAAGTGTCCAAGGGACAAATTCACGACAGCCCAAAATCTACTTTTAAACAACATTGCGCCAAACAAAACAGACCGCTTGGAACAGATCAGCCATTGTTTTTGGAAAAGAACCGTACCCGTCACACCAAATTTTTTCAATGTGGAATTTTCGAAACAGCGTGTAAAGATCAGTTGGGCGTAAAGGTCGGTGGAAAGTTTGGTCGAAAGCTCGGTCGGCGTAGCTCGGTGTAAACGTGAAACATTGCCTGTTATTAACGCGGAATGTTTCAAGTTTACACCGAGGTCTATCACACTGAGCTGTCGACCGAGCTTTCCACCGACCTTTACACCCAACTGACCTTTACACCGTTTCGAAAATATCACCCAATGCTGACATTTGTATAGGTGGCAGTCTAATGTTTCAAGAATGAAATTTTCCAGGATGTTCTTCCCAATATCGATTCTCTGCTTTACGTTGACACCGACACACTATTTCTGGTGCCTCCGGAAAACGTTTGGCGAAACTTTGCCAAGGTGAGGATGATATCTTCAGGGATGCGATGGTTTTTCAAGAGAAGAACTTTTTAAAAAAATAATAATATATAGTTCTGCAGTAACTTTTTGTAATTTTGAGTTTACCACTCGTCAACTTGCTGCGATGACACCTGAAGGCGAAGATCCGGTGAACAATTGGTACTCCAGATTCTCACGACATCCGTATTACGAACCAACAGGTGAGAAAACTTAGTGCCTAAATTTAATTTCTCCCAATAAAGTACTGTACCAAAAATTTTATTACAGCTGGGCACTTTGAAAAACTTTCAGGCCTAAATTCAGGCGTAATGTTGATGAACCTAACGCGCATGCGTGCGTTCAAATGGACCGATAGGCTCTGGCCGATTTATGACAAATACCGCCTGAACATGACTTGGGGCGATCAGGATATCATCAATGTTATTTTCAATAAACATAGAGGTGAGAGAGTGGTTGCAAGGTTTGGGGCCGTGATGGCCATCTGCTTGATTCCATATCTGTTGTCACATTGGTCGGTGACCTGGTGGACGGAGAGAGTTTGTGAAATCTAGTTAGATCAGCTTTAATGAGTTGGTATCGTTAACAAAAAGGAAAGGTCATCGAAAATAGACCGATTTCGTGTTTCGCTATGTGCAGCCGATTGTCCCCCGCATCGTTTGATTGAACAAAAAGGAATTTTTGTGAAATGTTGGCCACTTTATTTCAACAAGTAAGTCCACTTTTTTGGTCATATATACCCACAGAATTGCCTTCGAGGTTATCAAAGTCTTCATCGAAGCGATTAGATCGAAATTGATCGGCGCAAACAATGCAAGTCATTGGAAAAGTTCTCTTTTGTGTCCTTGAATACGTATGTCTATCTTAAGTAACATGATTTCGGCTATTTTATTTTTGAAGAAACGAATTTTTGGTGCTTCGGAATAAAAAAAGTGATTTTTAGAAAAGCATTCAAAGGGCTTTTTAAAGAAAGTTCGATGATAAAATTTTTTTTTAATTCAACTCTGGTGCCCAGGTACATAGTAAATATCAGCCAACCTCGAACGTGGAAATTTTTTGGATAAACCACAGGTTTGCGACCGAAAAGGTAT
Source organism: Rhynchonema sp. JSB1_4 (assembly GCA_030248065.1). NCBI lineage: Eukaryota > Metazoa > Nematoda > Chromadorea > Monhysterida > Xyalidae > Rhynchonema > Rhynchonema sp. JSB1_4. Next base: position 7,229 of record JASAMV010004825.1, read on the forward strand.
CGGGTGCGCGAAAACTGGGACTAATGTTCACAACATGGTAGCCCCTTATCCCTCCTGACAGATCGTGTCCATGTGTACACATGCGATTGGAACTACCGGCCCGACCACTGCATCTACACGTCGAACTGCAAACAGGCCGAAATCGACGGGGTCAAGGTGGTGCACGGAAATCGCGGCTGGTTCCACAAACCGGACAAACAGCCGACGTTCAAAGCGATTTATGGCGTGTTTAGGGATGTGAGTGGCTTTTTTGCTTTTTTTGCGATAAAAGCGCTGCTGTTTTTTAGATTTCGTGTCCATCTCTGGCTTGTTTGGAAATCAGGTTGCCAAAAACGTAATTGCAGTGCCATAATTCGCATGGTATTTGTTAATTTGTGATAAGTGTCATTTTTATATGCGAACTTTCCGGTAGATTTTGTCCAAAACTGGTTCTAACAATTTTAGAGGCATATGCTGTTGGACCGATGATTTTTAGGCCTGTCCTGTTGGGCTTCTTGGTTTTAGTTAGGTCCAAAGCACTTCTTAAGGGTCTTTGTGTGCCCACATGTATACCTGCATCCGAAACATACATAGATGGCACACTTCTAGGACCCAAGTACGCAAGGATTAGGGCGTTAACTACTGGGGTCCCAGAAACAGTTGAGTGGGGCCCTGGGCCACATATGCATATGGGGCCCAGTGCCAGAGCTCTCCATACTGGGCCCAAGTCATCTCCCTGACACAGGGCCCCACGGAACTTTCCATTTGGATTTCCTTAACTACTGAGGTCCCAGAAATATGCCGTCTATGATCGCTATTTTGCATGAGCGTTTCGCTTCGTTTCCACGCATGGCCAGACTTAAGGGCGGGCTTAGGTTGAATCCGGAAATCGGAATCCGGAATTATTTCCGGAAGGGCTCCACCAGATAGACCCGAAACCCGAAACACGAAATATAAATTTTTTCTATGTCCATGTTTCGGGTTTCGGTTTTTCAAAAAAAAACCCGAACCCCCAAACACGAAAGCATGATAATCGAAAATGTTTCGACTGACTGTATAAATTGTGCACGTCAGCTACAAGTGGCAAGACCGAAACATTTTCGATTATCATGCTTTATGTTTCGGGTTTCGGGTTTTTTTTCCAAAACCCGAAACATGGACATAGAAAAAAATTATATTTCGGGTTTCGGGTCTATCTGGTGGAGCCCGAAAACGCATTATTTTTGCATGTAAGTTCTTGCGTTTTCCGGAAATATTTCCGGAGGCTAGAAATGTTTTGTATTTTTGCATGTAAATTATTTCCGGGTTCCGGATTCCGGATTTAACCTGAGCTCACCCTAAAATTTTTGTTAAGAACTCAGTCTTGTCTTTTCAGTACCCAATCGGATCGGATCTCGATGCCAATCTACTGCGCCCATTGGCCAGGGCCTTGCGCTCTGTGACCAATGACCAAACACCATGTCACAAACAGCACCGAATGTTTTTGACACAACTTGAATCTTACGTGAAACATCACCCACACGCACCACTGGTCACGTGATTAAATTTTCAGCGTGATTAGTTTGTTCTTACATTTAATGCCAAGGTGGCGCAAAAAAACGTTCGTCTCCATTAGCTTGAGCTCTGCGGTTAATATCTTTCATGAAATACTGTATACCATTTGGACATTCCATTTTCGTTCAATGAGTGCGACATTTCGACAGATAAAATGACATCATCTGATCACACACACACTTCGCAACGCATTGCAATCTCACCACCGTGCTCAACCAGCTGCGTGTGCAAGTGCACAATGCCATGGCAACACATGAATACGCCTGTGTCCTGCTGTGTTGAGTACCGCGGGCGGCCCGCGTCCATAACGTGCTCATGCGCACAAGCCGCGCCCAATGACTTTACCGTCCAAGTTTTCTGTGACATCACCATTGTCGGAGAGTATAAAGCGTGTACTTGACAGCTGAAGAATGATCAGTTTTGCTTTTTTCTTGGCACCTTGCGTTTCGTGAATATCGTTTTGTGATGTTGTTCGCGTTAGTTCAAATACAGATGACACAAAAAACGAGGTTTCCGCTGTAAGGATTGCGACAATAATGTTGCAATGTGTAAAACTGACGGCATTGACACAAGAATCATTCAAATATGAAGCAAAACTGATGCAAAGATCCTGTTGTTGTGACCGTAAATTCAAAAATTATAAATTGCAGAACAAGGACCTTGCGCAATATTGCGAAATAAAATGGCCTGGAGCGCGCACAAGACTGACGACCAATTGCGGGAATTTTGCGCGGACGAGCTTACCTTGAAAGAACAGGCAAAACAACTGGCAGACTTGATAAATCAGTCGAAACATGTGGTCGTGTTCACAGGTAACGATAAAAAAAGTTAACTTAAATTAAAAAGGGAATAGAAGTCAAACACAAAAACAGACATTTATGCCATTAGGTGCCGGAATCAGCACCAGTTCAGGCATACCGGACTTTCGCGGGCCGCAGGGCGTGTGGACAATGGAGGCAAAGGGACTGGCATGCACAAGTGCTGTCGATACTGAACAGGTTGGCATTCCCTTGAAAACCAGGCAAAAATTTGTGTCCCATTCCGAAATTCGGACAAAATCTACATATGTCCAGGCCATCCCGACACCGGCACACATGGCCTTGGTTGCCTTGGATAAACAGAACAAACTGCACTATCTAATCAGTCAGAATTGCGATGGGCTGCATCGACGAAGCGGATTTCCTGGTTTGTCGTTCCCGTAGCTCAATCGGTTGGAACAACGCGGCTTTACGTGTTTGTGTGACGGGTTCGAGAACACGACCTTTGTGAAATTTACAAAAAAATGGACTTTCTGAAGGATAATTAACAATAATATATCAAAATTTACCATCACGAAATAACGATATTCAAGACAATGACGTCATGCATTGTTTTCAGCCACGAAACTGTCCGAATTGCACGGCAATTTCAACGTTGAAGTGTGCCGCATCTGCGGCAAAGAGTATCTGCGTGATTTCGATTGCGAAGCAGAGGACCGCGATGGGGCACCGGAACATCGAACTGGTTGGCGGAAAATCAGGGGTTATATTGGATTTGGTCTCAGGCTTGAGAGTGTCTTTTTGTGACGAAGGATAAAACGTCAAACAACACTTATCCGTGTTTTTAGTTACACAGCATCTATGTACAGTAAGCAGAAGCGTAAGATACCAAATCATTTAAATCTTGAAAGCAGCAAAAATCAGTCGCACGTTTTTTCGCAAATTCCAAAAAAAACGATGATTTTTAGACCGAAAATGCGCGTGCGGTCACTACCTCTACGACACGATCGTTAATTTCGGCGAGGATCTGCCCACAGTGGCCCTTGATCGTGCATACGACCAATCCAATCAAGCAGACCTGTTCATTGTGTTGGGTAGTTCGCTCACAGTCACACCCGCTAACGACATGCCGAAATGCGCAAAGAAACGAGGCGCCAAATTGGTGATTTGCAACCTGCAGAAGACTCCTATGGACAAAAAGTGTGATCTGAGGTCAGCGCAGTTGGGCTGAGTGCTTTCGGAAACTGTGTTGACCCGGGGCCCAAGAAATAGGACTTGTTTTGAGAGCCCTTGGGGATCGTCATCTGGTCAGCTGGTGTATACATACAGTACAGAGTGTTGCACTGACGACGATCTGACACGCCGAGTGTTTTTATGAGAGTTGCTCCAAACTATAGTCTTTCCGTTTTATAACAGCCCAGAGGCGGTATACAGAAAATGTTTCAACGCCTTGAAAACAGCAGTCATCGTCGTGGATGATAACCAACAGGTCGACAACGTGGCTCGAAACATGCGTGTGACTTGATGGCTGCTGTTGCGATGAAACATTTGCTGTATACTTTCTTTGGACCGAGAATAAAATGAAAGACTATAATATGTTGACCACCTTAATGTACGATCTGTATATCTTTGTGCTCGCATTCTATTACGCACATGTCGTGTTTTATGTTGTGGCCAGTGTTCGAACGGGATTCATTTTTAATCCCGGGATCGGGATTGGGATCAAGAAAGTGTCGGGATCGGGATGGATGATATACAGTATTTTTCTGACGTGCCGACCCGCGCCCGCGTTTGCATGGCCGCGCCTTACAACAGCTTGGCGAATTATGATTGCATGATTTTTTACTTTTTGTTCTCAAAACTTAATCCCGATCCCGGTACTTTTTTGGGCGGGATCGGGATTGACTTTTTCAAAATGACGGGATCGGGATCGGGATCCCGTTCGAACACTGGTTGTGGCAAGTCTTGAAGTCTTGCTTGACAGGAAACTTGGACAAACACCATATCTTGAACAAAATATGCGGCGGGCTTATCATAAGTTCGCAATTTTGCGCAGGGTCTTCGGTCGCACCGATCAGTTGATGGCGTTGACATTACGGCATTTGGGCATCGAATCATATCCATGGATTCTGAAACGCTGCGTAAAGATTATGACGACAAAAACACCAGCAATGATACAGATTGAGGCGATAGAGTTGGATGGAACTGCAGTGACTGTCTTCAGTCAAGTCAAGGTATGTGTGAGATGACCACAATGTCAGACAAGAATTACACTTAGGACGGAAAGTATTCAACATTGTGAAAGTGATCAATTCTTCAGTAGCACAAGACATTTCTGTTGCGACGTGCGACTAATCCTCTTTGGAGTTTCAAGCTCATGTGTGTATGACACACGGCTGTCATACAAATAAACCGCCTGTCTATTTTGACATGCTTTTTTTGATCAACAATGTTCACATTGCAGCTGCAAGCCTCACATCCGACGAAAGCGCAGAGTCGACGTCAAGAACCGTTCAAATTTCAATTGAAGCTGCCCAAATCAACCGAACCCCAATTGCTGACTGCAACATTGTCTTTTATGGGTCATTATGGTGAACCAAAACTGCAAATGTGCATCAAATGGACCGGTGAGGCTTCGAAAACAATGTATGAACTTGTTTTCGATCCAAGAAAGGGAGCGTGGGATGTTCCGATTGAGCGGGTACTTTTGTGACAATCATTATTGGACCTTTTGTCACGATCTGTTGTTATCATTATTTACGTTTGATCTTAATGTCTTGTTTGTTATACATGCACACGACGTGGCCGGATAAAACTTGTATGTCAAAACTTCATGTGGGAAAATACTTCATGCTGGTATTGGTCGCACAATAACTTCATAAGAATTGGTCAAATTTTTTTCCTGAATCGTAAAGCAGTAAAGTGACGGGGCAGTTGTTGCAGTTTTTGCGTTGCGCGATCACACACAAAGAATGCAGTCACCAAAATGTTTCAGACCCGCAGCAACGTGGGTGCTCTGCTGGATTTTTTCAGCTGAAAATGTTTTGTGAGAATCACAAATAGCACAGTGGTTAAGAGTGACTGAACATGAAAATCAGGATTCCTTTGATGAATTCTTATATGGTCATTGTGCGACCAATATAAAACTTCATCTGTATCAACAGTTCATGTCTAGAAACCTCATGTGAGACAACACTTCATGTCCATAGTTAAGGGGAACCGAGCGGTTTCTGCCTTCCCGCTCACTTGTGCCTTAGGCCGCATTCACAATGCAGCGGATTAGCGGGCCCGCTTTTCGCGCACGCTTTTACATTCACAATGGAAATTGAAAAAGCGGATTAGCGGGTCAGCTAATTGGAGACTCGCTAATCCGCTAACCCGCTAATCCGCTAATCCGCAAAAAGTGTTTGCGCTCACAATGCACGTTGTCCGAGTTTTGGTGAAAAAGTAGATTTACTTTAAAATTTTGTTGTTTGTGTCTTTCTTTGTTCAACAAATGGCAAATTACACGCATCAAATCAATCAAATGTTGTTGTTCTAAATGTTTCATTGGATTGCAGCATTTCCAACCAATAAACAGAAATATAGGAACACCGATCACGAAAATAGCACGAATAACACATAGGCGTAAATTAGGGTGGTCAACTCAAGTGGTCGAATCACTTTGTCAACTTACAATGTAGATTCATCAACTCACCCCAAATGCCATGTATTATTTCTCGCATTTATTTGGACTGCTGTGAGTTGACGAAGTGATTTGACCACTTGAGTTGACCATTGTAATATTAGCCAAAAAAACCACACGAGCCTCAGGACGATTTACCCTCAGGACGTAGACGTAGTGTTTACGCACGAACAAACCTTCGCGTGTGTGATATCATAAGCACTGCACTGCCCAGTTTAGCGCAACACAGACTTGCAGTTTACACGCTGCTAGGTTTACCACACACTTTATGGCATGATCGATGCAGAGCAGCGAAGCGCAGCGGTAGCGCGCTGGCCTGATGAATGATAGGGCGCGTGTACGACACCGCCCATGGACATTATTTTTTCAGTTTTTTTGTTTTCATATGAAACCGTGTAAAAATAGTTGGCCGCTGTGGCAAAAATGTGAATGAGTTGAATTGCATTCTCGCATTGATTGTTCAATGCAAGTTATGTATTTCTTCAGTGGCTGGCTGGCTGGCTTTACTTTCGCCACGATGCAAAGCCCGTCGAAAAAAACAGCAAGCACCTTTTCCAACCATGTCGTGTAGAGTCGAAACTGAATGCGATAATGATAGCATACGTTGTAAAAATCTCTTTTCCAAACATCAAACTGCAACAAAAACGTTTCCAATGAATGCAGGCGGTCAAGCTGCTCATGTATACACTTTTTTCGTGCTCTGAAAATGTTTTGAAGGCAAATATTAAACTTCTGAACGTGCGCCTCCGGTGCTAATCCGCAAAAAATAGAACCAGTTCTAATCGTGAAAAGCGGATTAGCGGGCCCGCTAATCCGCTAACAGGCTAATCCGCTTTGCATTGTGAATGCACACGCCTGCAGCGGATTAGCGGATTAGCGGGTGTGAAAGGTTGCTCGCCCGCTAATCCGCTAACCCGCTAATCCGCTTTTTGCATTGTGAATGCAAAAGCGTGCGCATCTCGCCCGCTAATCCGCGAATCCGCTTGCATTGTGAATGCGGCCTAACGCTGCAACAACCAAATGTGGTACATATGGATTTGTCTAGTACGTGGGTACACTTATCCAACACCAAATCAATTGGAAGTTGCAGCTATCGTGATACTTGGTATGAAGTGCAAAGTGTCACTTCATGTAGCTATCTTCCTGTGTTCATGAATGTCATTTGACGCACACACTTTGCGGTTTTCGAGTGGTACGCGAGTTAGGTGGATTTGATGATGGTGAAAGTACATATCCATCGAATCCCGTCGTCAAGCTGCATGTCATGGTGTACGTGAAAATATTGAAATCCAGAACATGAAGCTGTCAGGATCCAAAAACCAAATGGAGCACATGAGTGTGACGGGCACCTGCATCTATGTATAGTCTTTCATTTTATTCTCGGTCCAAACAAAGTATACAGCAAATGTTTCATCGAAACAGCAGCCATCAAGTAACACGCATGTTTCGAGCCACGTTGTCGACCTGTTGGTTATCATCCACGACGATGACTGTTGTTTTCAAGGCTGTGAAACATTTTCTGTATACCGCCTCTGGACTGTTATAAAACGGAAAGACTATATGTACAAGTTGCAGTTCGTCATAATACATCAGCACTAATTTCAATGAAGGCATGTTCAGCAATAAATAAATAGGTACTGGACGCACAATGGCTATATGAGAATCCATCCCCCTATTTTTCCTGCATCGTCAAGGAGAGTTTCTGGCGATTTTTTCAAATTGAACCAGGTTTTGACATGGAGTTATTTTCTCTTTCTTTTCCCGCTTTATTTAGCGGGAGTGATCAACGTGTGTGTGTGTATCGATTTCACACATAAAAAGCGTGTAATACGTGGCTACAGTAACCCGAGCCCGAACCATTTCAGTTGCGTGGAATTCAGGGTGAAACTTCTGCACACGTGTGTTTCTCATTCTTCTCAACGATAAGAATGCAAAGTGCTTGTCAAAACCTGGTTCAATTTGAAAATAATTGTTATAATAAAATAACAATCGAAGCTCCATGGCAAGGTCGAATTTCCAGTTGTCTTGCTTCATGACAATGCACGCCTTTGCCTCAATTCCGCATTTGTGATTTGCACTCAACGATGTGTAAGGGCGGGCTTAGGCTGAACCCGGAAATCGGAATCCGGAAATATTTCCGGAAAACGCATTGTTTTTGCATACAAATTCTTGCGTTTTCCGGAAATAATTCCGGAGCCCAGAAATGTTTTGTATTTTTGCATTCAAATTATTTCCGGTTTCCGGATTCCGGATTTAACCTAAGTTCGCCCTAAAAAGATCGCTTCATTTTGTTGTGTACGATGAGTGAGCCCCAATACGTACGTAAGCACAAATAGAAAAGCCGCTAAAATGGTTTTCTGGAATCACACCAATACAGCAACAGTTTCGACGCTACGATTTTACTGGTCGTTTCCAAGACGTCACCGGCAACAGAAGACTGCTTCCTTTTGAGTCTACAGGCTTCCAGAAAAAATAAGTGTGATTCCCCCGGAGGGTGCTGAAATTGTGTTATAGAAAAGGAACGAGCGGGTTGCCGTGAATTTCGCTTTTGTGCTTGTGTTTACCCCCACCACTCGGCACCGACTGCCTCGTTCGTTAGCGTTCAGTAAGCAGAGAGGCTTGATAAATGATGTTCCAGCATTTGCCATTCCGCTCAAACTCTTGACCTTTTTATTCCTAACAATAAATTGCTATTGGTGTTATGGCTTCAGTCGGTGATGTCAGTCAGCTTTTGATTTTAACACAGTGCATACGGAAGACAAAACTGGCTACATAACATGAAAACATGCCTATCTTGGCACAGTAGTGAACATTACTTGTGTTGCTCTAAAGATCCACTGTTTCCCACTTGCTTAGTATTTGGCGTATGATTTTAAAAGCTGAGACCACTGACTGACATCATCGCATACTGACATGACATCACAATACCTGTGTAAACTTTGCTGCTGTCCTGGGCGGTGTTTGTTGAGGTTGATTATTCCAACGTGAACTGTGGGCAGCAAATTTTACGTTGGTCGAAGATTCAGAAAGAAGCAAATCACGCAGAGAGTTGATAGACACTCTCAACCCCGATGCCAGCAAAGTGCACCCGTACCATAGTTTTCCATATAGAGCCCCCCCCCGGAATAGAGCCCCCGGTTTCAGAATAGCGCCCTCGGGCTCGGGGGCTCTTATTGGAGTTAAAAGTTTTTCAAAAGTGATCTTGTGATCATTGGCTGGAACTAGACGGGACCCGTGCCTACGGCCCGGCTACAGCGCCGCGCCCGTGCCGTGCCCCACCCCCGAAGATCCGTTAGCATACCCAAAGCTACCCGTGAAAATTGACCCGTCCGCCCTTCCGAGGGAGGGGGCCACAGACAGACATACATACATACGCCTTCCTGTTTTAGTAGTATATATTCACAAAACAAAGTCAAGCTCACTGTAAAGCTCAACGTCAAAGTTCAACGTCAGATGTTTCGGCGTCACGACGCTGTCTCGTACAGCAGACGCGATTTTCTAAACGAAGGGTCAACTTTGACACATTATTGTGCATGATTGGATGCGTTTCTCGGGATACTGTTATTTTAAGAACGTAGCACAAGCGTTTCAGAAGCTTATTTCTGGGTTATAATAATTTCTGATGGTATTGAAATAATGTGGCGATCATTGACCGCAGACAAAATTTTTGGCACTCCCGTTGGTGATCGTCTATTCATTTCTTTGCCTCTTTTCATGAAATTCATGAAACTCAGAAACACTCTCACAAAACGCTTCTGTTACAACCCTAATAATAAACATCCAGTCTTACACAATAATGCGTCAAAGTTGACCCTTCGTTTAGAAAATCGCGTCTGCTGCACGAGCTGCGTGACGCCGAAACATCTGACGTTGAACTTTGACGGTGAGCTTGACTTTGTTTTGTGAATTCCACCCATTGGTTTTCACCCACAAAAGTTGCTTAAAATCTGTCTTTGTCGGGGTTTCTCCTCCAGCCTGTTTGCTGAAACCTATTGAAATGCATACAGAGCGGATGTAATGCATTGGGTGTGCTTGTGACCCAAACCCACTGTAGAGCGGATGTAATAACAAGAGGTGATATTGATAATCGGTTCAAGAAGTTTCAAAAACCTTCCTCAGACACGTTTCCGAATGAGGTCCGAGGGCTCTATTTGTGTGAGAATTGTTTATCAAAATGGGCCGATTTTCATTTTCTTTCCGAACAGAGCCCTCGGGGAGCTCTATGGAAAACTACGGTACGCGAACATTGTTTGTGGTGATTATTGGATAACGTTGTGATCGCGTTACCACAAAAACAGCAATTTACTTGCATGCAACGTTTCACTTGCTTCAGGCTAGCTTCTCAGGCTTAGGCGTACAGTAGGCTTACATACCTCAATCATGTTTCAACCCGAGAACAACCAAAAAGAGAACATTGCGCACTAGAAACACCAGTGTTTATGCTGCAAATTGGTTCTTCTTATCGCTCAGCTCCATGTTTCGCATGGTACATAACTTGTCCATTTCCACTTCGCAAATGAACGCGGGGAAATGTTTGTTGCACGGAAATGACTGAATACCCAGATGGCCATTGCGTTGCGAGAGCATAGCACATCGGTGCGAACTGTGCGGATAATCTGCATGCCATGGAATTGTGTTGACAATCGCATGCTGGCCTACAATGAAGCAATGCAAAGTATTCGGCGATCTTTTACGGGCCCGGAAGTTCAGGTCCGTCGTTTTCGGGTCCGGTTATTAGGAACGGTCGCTTCTGTCTCGACCACAAACAGTACACTTGTGGACCCATGCAGGGTTGGGTAAAAAAAAGTAAAAATTTAAAAATTTTTTAAAAAAGTTCGCCACTTTTTCGGTTTTTAGCACAGTAAGTTCACTTTTTTATTATTTCACAACTTCTTTCATTATTTTACCCCTTTTTCCTGTATAATGCATGTTTTTGTGCATGTTTTTGTTATTTCTGCTTGTTTTCTCTAAAAAAATCGCCTGCGGCTCTTGTATTTCGCTTCGGTACAATGTCATGACAACAGTAGACAGTCCGTGGCTCTGCTAAACGACCTAAATAACCGTCATGATGTGCGCATTGAGTTCTTCCAAAGACTAATCTGCTTAAAGTATTATCGTGCAAGAACCCCGGAGGTCACTAACTGCTGGTTATGCAGCTGTTTTCATGTAACGTTACTAAAGAAATGCGCCAGTTATTTATCTTTAGACACGCGTTTACTTTTCTTTAGACACAGCGCACACACAACGACAACACACAGTCGGCACAGCGACAACACAGCAATGTTTCAGCTGGCAAGCTTTGTGTGTGTGCACATTGGGAAGGCTGCCTTGCGCATGTTGTGGTAAACATTGTGTGAGCTGTGTAGGGTTTTGAAAACTGGAGAGCACAAACAAAAAATTTGATAATTAGAGGATTTTTATTTGTAATTGACAACTTATTTCATTCACCACAGATGCTTAAAATTATACGAGTAGAAAATCCTAACAAAAAATGGCCAGGTTTCTGAAACCTTTTATTTTTTATTCATCAATGCGGACGTTTCAATAGCTATTGTGCATTGCGGTTTTTGCCACAATGTTGGAGGTTGCTGTCACTCCAGTATCAAACTTTGAAACAACCTATTCGTGGCACGCAGCATTTCAAATTTTTTCGGTCTTTTTCACCTGGGGCAAACTTCAACGTGGCCGTGAAACATCAGGCAGCAACCAATCGGTTCGTCAGATTAGGGTCGAGTAACACGATGTCCAAACTTTGTTAAAATATACTACCCCCAAGATCAAGCGCGGTCGAAGGGTTGTTAACCAGCACCTTTAAGTGTCGAAATGAAGAAGTGGGCCAGTTCATTCTTTTTCATAGGTTTCGAATTTTGTAACCTGCAGGTCAGCTGCTTCATGTCAGAAGCCGAGACTTGGCCGCTACGCGTGAAAATAATCGCTTGTCAACCAAGTCACAAAAGTGACGTCAATTTTTTTGCGCTTTTTTAGGCAAACTTTGGTCAAATTTCCCCGAATCCGAGACTAAAAAAAAATTTTTTACACGTGTAAAATTTTTTTCCAACCCTGCCATGCCTTGACCCCATGTGCTCCTGGGGATCATCCCACAATATTTGTGCGATGATACATGCCTACTACATGTGCCTCCCCGACGCTTTGCAAGATGCGGGCTCGCCGTTCCACACATAGTGCACGGTAGCTCTGGATAATTTGTTTTGGCATCAAGGCATATGGTGTCTACGCAGAGTTAAAGCCATTTTATCTATCAAAAACAAGTGAACTTATTTATATGTGAAATCCCGACGCCAAAACATCTCACGTGCCAAACTAGTTGCCATCAAGGCCCGCCAATGGGGATGAAAGCAAAGATGCGTGTTTATACCTGCCGAAATAAGGCCATTTGCCCCCATCCATGCCCAGTCGCCATTCCATGTTTTGTGCAGCCCAATCGTCCATCCATAACCCTGCAATGACAGTATACATGGTGTCACGATCTCACTTTTATTTGCATGTCATAACTGATGTTACAGTGGTTGGATTTTATTGATTTATATGTCACAATAGAATCTTTGGGCGATTCTACGGATGGCAAGTGCACAAAATGCCGCCTTACACTGCTTGTCTGATGCTTCAACGACACTGTTTAGAACTTGGTTGCGCCCTTTCAAGTCCGTGTTCCTTCAATTGGTAAGGCTTAGTTTTAGGCAGGAGTAAGCCTCACAGTAGACTAAAACCGTTAGCAAGTGGTCTGGAAACATCAGGCAAGCGGTGCAATGTGACATTTCGTGCATTTATCATGTACAGAATCGATTACACATTCAATTTTGCCAGTTATCAATTACAGCCAACCGTTATAACATTAGTTATCACATGCAAATAAAAGCGACAGTGTACTTTTTGAGACACCCGTTACTTGTGAAGCGACTGTCTGCGTCAGGGTTTTTCAAAAAAAACAGTGGTTAATTAAAAAAATTTTTAAATTATTTTTTAAGAGCCAGATATTCTGTTTTTTATCAAAAAACACGAGTTTTTCGAAAAAATAAAATAGTCTAATTCTTCCAAAAATGGCCTTTTTGAGGCATAAATTTTTGAATTTGTTTTAAGTTTGGTCAAATTTCCCAAAATCGCGCCTGCGACGCCTAGGTTGACCGCCAGAATGACTCATAAAGAAGTGATGGACCTCAGTTTTTTTAAATGCTAAGTTAGTGCATGCTTCCTCGACACCATAGTTTTCTGCATTGTAGCCCCACCAATCTGTGAAACGGTTATACAGAACGTATGGAAACTAATAGGCACCACGTCTACGTACAACCAGGGTTGGGCAAAAAACGTTTTTTTCCAAAAAAACGTTTTTTTAAAACGCCCAGATGACCAAAATATGCCCCCAAAAAATTGGAAAACGCTCATGTTGGGAAGAAAACGTGGTTAAATGAAGTAATCCTATGTGTTCTGAGGCAAAATAAACGGGTTTCAACCCATTTCTAACGAGTTGTTAAAGGGGCCGCGACATCATTATTTTTCACCGCCTGATTTTATGTCAGAAATTGAAAGACGACGTCCGAAGGAACATGTCTTACAAAGACAACAACAGTAACCCGCGCTGTTTTCAGCATGAAAATCACCCCTGAACATCGAATGTCAGGAACAAAAGTCAGTTTGCTGTAGTCGCTCGGCTGCTTGAAAATCAGGCATCGAGCTCAAAAAATTATGATATGGACTCGGTGCTTATGTAATATCTGCGAAACATTTTTCCGGCAACCAGCTCCAAGCACCTGTCGACGTTGCAATTTCTGTGGCAGCTGAAATGTTTCGCAAATATTACATAAGCGCCGAGTCCATACCATAATTTTTTGAGCTCGATGCCTAATCTTCAAGCGGCCGAGCGACTGCAGCAAACTGACTTTTGTTCCTGACATTCGACGTTCGGGGGTGATTTTCATGCGGAAAACAGCGCGGGTCAATGTTGCTGTCTTTGTAAGACATGTTCCTTCGGATGCCGCCTTTCAATTTCTGACATAAAATCAGGCGGTGTATCGTGAAAAATAATAATGTCGCGCCCCCTTTAAGATCCCATATCAGACCCGCATCATGGGACCAACTTTGGCCGGGGTCATCACTGAAAGTCAAACTCCGTATATCGACCAATCGACGTATCTCGACAATGTAAAAATTGGTTGAAAATTTTTTGAAAAAAATGGGACGAGAAATTGATTTTCCTTGAAAATCAGGGTACTTTCCTTGAAAAATCTGGGAAAATCAAGGAAATTCAGGATTTAAAAAAAACGAAAAACGACACAGGCGTTTTTTTTAAAAAAACGTCGTTTTTTTAAGAAAAAACGCCGTCGTTTTTTTGCCCAACCCTGCGTACAACCGTACGTATACTAGCGCAGGATCATGACCGGAAACGTTGTATTTCATTCACAGGGGCTCTATTTGGAGAATTCAGGTACCGGAGAATGCCAAGTACGTCTCATGGGGGATTATCTTGGGATTCACTTCGAACATTAGGTTTCAATCAATTTCCCAAATAATCCCGCACTTTGTATGAACATGTGACACATGAATAAAAATGTCTGCAGATATGCGGCACGCTTATTCGGAAAAACTTTCAAATTTGTTTCCAGTGGCGGCTTTTTGGAGGAGCATACATATTTGGCATTCTCCCGTACATCACTCTTTGATTAGAACTGACGGGACCCGTGCCTACGGCCCGGCTACAGCGCCGCGCCCGTGCCGTGCCCCCCCCCCCCACGAAGACCCGTTAGCATACCCAAAGCTACCCGTGAAAATTGACCCGTCCGCCCTTCCGATGGAGGGGGCCACAGACAGACAGACATACATACATGCATACGCCTTCCTGTTTTAGTGGTATAGATGTAGATTTTACCAGCTACAATAGATAAACGGTGATCGCTGCCTATCGTCATTGAATCATTATCATCTATGTTTGGCACGTGAAATTTAGTATTCTGCGACAATCTACGCAGTTAGTCGCCACCACGTCCGCGTGATATTTATACTACCGACAAACAATGATAATAAAATCATCGTGTCGAGTCCACGTCACGTTCAGATCCTGCTAGAATAACCGAATCGCCTTCGTACATGCGTTGATGATCCCCACGTGAGGGGTCACGTGACGAAAAATTTTGAGTTTTCAAAAAAAAAATTGTGTAGCGGCTCCATTTCACCTGAAACGACGTTTGCGCTACTTTTTCTAACTAAAATTTTTTTTCATTTTTAAGAGCCTGGCAACGGTAGGATCTTCAGCCTTCGGTACAACAGGGTTCGCAAAAATTCCGACCCCACGTTTTTATGTGATCGATGGATTAGGCTAACATTGAATGACAAAAAACTCTCACGCGACCCCTGGCGCAATCCTCTATATTTCGAGATAGAGGATCAAATAGGTGGTCAGGTCGCCGTTTTTGCTTTTTGACGATTTTTCAATTTTTTGACCTATAATTCAGTGTTGTGTAGAAATGCTATAAAATGACACATCAAATTGGGCAACATTTAGCTCTCCAACGCCGCGGGTCACGTTGGCAGAATTTGCTGACTTATCAAGCGCATCTTCATTTATCTCGTGGACGCATAAAATTACAGCGAAATAAAAGGGTGCAAACGGCTTGATTTTTTGGATTGTCTCGTTTATCATTCATCAAACATGGTGTTTCCTACAATGCTTTGCATCACATTCGACGGAGAGAATTTTGGGGAAGTATCAGAGATTCACTCGGCCTATGCTTTGCGCAGAAGGGCCTCAAACTTTTTGTCGTTTTACTCCTCGTGACAAAGTGCATTGCATCAGTCTAACATTACGGAGCACCCAAAGGGAAATCCAGTTGCTGAATCTTTGTTTCTAACGCCTAGCCACCATTTCTGAAAAAAATGGCCGAAAACAAGCGCCATCAAATATTCTTTGAACACTGCCTTTAATGTTTGAAAATGGCTACCACGGTCTCATATCACCTTTAATGAGAAAATTGTAGCCATTTTAAAAATCATCAGAGGGGATATGCAAAAACTGATCAGAAATTCTGATTCAGCACCCAAACAAACCGCCAGACACTAATTATGAGCCAAATCAGTGAGATGACTTCTAATGGGATATGACTGCTTTAAGCACCTTTAGAAGAGACATGTGACCAAAATGGACACCGGAGTGTTGGTGAGTGGAATCCGTGAAAATACAATAGAATGATGCACATTATTCGCATAATGCACGAGATTTAAATGTCTGGTTATGTCACAAAGACAACAGCAACGAGTCAACATATTTTTGGCAAAACTAGCACGCTTTGGAAACAACATGATACACGAATTGTTTTTCGGCAATCCTAGCGGCTATTTGTTTATTTTGAGCATCAGAATTGAACTCAGCGCATGCAAAAACCACACAGCACATGTAACAATGTCCAGCAACCCAGCCAAACTGCGAAAGCGCGCAAGCGTTATACACCGGGGCGCGCCTGTATGCGTTGGGCTCAGCCTGACCCAACGTGTAGTAATTTTTACATGTTATTACTACTTTATCAATATATAATGTACAAAGCTTTCACACGCAAAAAATGATTGAGAAAAGAAATCGCTAAGCACTGTTTCAGTCCCCCAACTTTTGGCTGGGGGTATCAGATTTTTAAAAACCCAGTAAAATAGGGTGCAATGTATCCGTTAATGCTAGTCGCATGTAACGAGCTGTCGGTTTGCGTAACACGTCACACGATGCACAATCGTCAGCACCATAAGTGTGTTTGATATTAGCTTTGCAAGTCTTTAGAACGCAAAAACCCAGGGCAAGCAATTGGAAAATTTGCAAAAAATGAGATTTTTGCATGAATTTTTTCAAACTTTTGACCATAACTTTTTTCGGCTGGATTTGATTTTTGAACCATCTATCTATTTAAGTAGTGCTTTCTACGAGCAATCTGGTTGAATAGGTTTAATCAAGAAAATTCACGTTACTTTTTTTAAGTATGAGCATTTATATGCGTGGTTTTTGCACCAGTTTGGGCCCATGTACACTGAAATACATAGATAGATGGACTTCCACTTCGGTGAAAAGCGTGACCCGGCGTTGGAGAGCTAAACGTTGCCCAATTAGATGTGCGAAGTCGTTTTATAGCATTTCTACACACTACTGAATTATAGGTCAAAACATTGAAAAATCGTCAAAAGGCAAAACCGGTGACCTGACCACCTATTTGGTCCTCTATCTCGAAATATAGAGGATTGCGCCAGGGGTCGCGTGAGAGTTTTTTGTCATTCAATGTTAGCGTAATCCATCGATTACATAAAAACTGGGGGACAGAATCTTGCGAACACAAGCTGAAGATCCTACCGTGGCCAGGCTCTCAAAAAACAGTGCTCTAATAAAAAATTTTTTTCAACCCTGGTCTGCGTCGACGCCGAGCTACAATTCAATAAATTCAATCCACTAAATTATTCTAATGAAGATGAATCGATCGGAATCTCGACCCCAACGTGAAATTGTTTTGTTTTTGTTTTGCCGCTTGCATAAAGCTGGAGTTATTTTGGGCTTGTAGACAATGAGGACAAATTTTTGTTTAATCATATTTTGTGATAGCGTTGGAGCACAAATTTCGGCCGGCGTGAAAGTTGTTCATTGTCGTGAAAGTTGTTCACGCTGGCCGAAATTAGTGCGCCAACTCTATCACAAAATATGGTTCCAACAAAAACTTGTCCTCATTGTCTCCAAGCCCAAAATGGACAAGTATAGTCTTTCATTTTATTCTCGGTCCAAACAAAGTATACAGCAAATGTTTCATCGCAACAGCAGCCATCAATTAACACGCATGTTTCGAGCCACGTTGTCGACCTGTTGGTTATCATCCACGACGATGACTGCTGTTTTCAAGGCGTTGAAACATCTTCTATATACCGCCTCTGGACTATTATAAAACGGAAAGACTATACATACTGTATAACTCCAGCTTTAAAAGGAAATATAATACACGACATGGATATGGTATACGCATTTGAGCATTAAAGTCAAGGTGACACTGAGAAGCAGAATGAACGGGGTTTCAGGTGGGACGCCAGCCATTGCTAAATAGCAGCAGAGAGCTACAAAGACATTTGATTCACAACTCACATCATGAATTCCATGCGTGGAGTGCCAAACTTGATTTAGCCATGGCTTCAGGTCCTCTTCAATTTGACGGCGGTTTCGAATGTGAGCCAAATGTCCATTCAATGCGGAGTGGTCGCTCACAAGTGAAGCACAGTGCGCCACAGCGTTCACGGGTGACAGACCAACCTGATCAAACAAGGGGAAACATAACACCGAACCATTCATGCACACATACTTTTCAGGATTCGAAACAAAACCACGGCTTTTTGTTTTAAAAAACGACGAGACGTTTTTCGCTCTTTTAATTCTGAATTTGTTTGATTTTCCCTGACTTTTCTTGGAAATTACCCTGGTTTTTTCCCTGTCCAATCTTTTATATCATAGTTTTAAAAAAATCGACCAATTTTTGCTTTGTCGAAATACGTCCATTTGAGCCCGGGAAAGACAGCCAGTGCGTAGACGCGCTTCCGCGTTTAACCGTGGTGATCAACTGCAAGTCAAAAGGGCTCGCGCTGCCGCATGCATAGTACAGCTTATGAGACGACTTTTTTTGAAGTTGGCTTGTTCGGATCCAATAATGTTCCGGTTCCACGTATTTCGAAAACGAAAGAAAGAGAAACGCACGTATTTAGTAAAAAAACACGCTCTCCACCTCGGTGCGTAAATTCCCTTTTGACTCACAAAACATTGGTGTGTTGAACAACGTTGCTGTTCACGTAAGCACGCAACAAATTGATGTCAGCAGCCAGCTGGAACTTGTCATCATGTCTCTCGGCCCGATCTCATTTTGTTGTTTGCGAAAACGCGTGTAACAGGTGCATTTTTTAATCTGGCCAAGCAAGCTTTAAAAAAGTAGTCTCATGAGCTCGTGGCTGGACTATACATAATAGTTTTTGCTGAAGAAAAGCCCATGCATTTCAGTTCGCATTAAAGTTTTCACATTTTGTATTTTGACATACAAATTATATTCGGATCCCGGATTTAATCTAACTTCGCCCTTGAACACAATTCAAAACTCAAAAAAATATTTTTTCGACCAATTGTTACTTTGTCGAGATCAGGATTGAAAAAATTTTATCAGTGCACTGTTTTTCTAAAAACACAAAAAAAATTTTTTGGAATTTTTTTCAGTTAGAAAAAATAGCGCAAACGCCGTTTCAGGTGAAATTGAGGCGTTACACAAAACTTAAGGTGATAAGCCCCGTTCAGAAATGTTTGGAGCGGGTTAGGGAGACGCCTTTCCGAATGAATGTTTCAGACCTTGCCAATTCAGGCTCAGAGCCACTGAACATTGTATGTAGGTATTGTGTGACGGAAGACCAAGTGGCTTGACGCCACACAGCAAGCTCGCGCCAGGTCCAATGACGGTGAGTGTTGTCTCTCACATTCTGAGATGAAGCAGTTTGAGTTTGCAAAGGTCTGATCTGCAACATGCGTTCAGGGATGCCTAACCCGCTCCACACATCCGTCAATGGGGCTTAACACCACCGGGTACATATAAATAAACAGACTTACACCTACCGAGTTGTGAATGAAGCACCGAGCGTGTCGATAGAGATAAAAGTTCCCGTTGGCAGCTGTTTGGCATTGCGTTTCGCTAATCACTGAAGAAACTATCAGACAATTTGGCACACAACTTCAAAGACATCCACAGTTAGCAGAATGGTGCTTTAATCAGAGTCAGGGTTGGATTAAAAAAAATTTTATTGTCGAAAATTTTTTTTAAAAAATCACTTTTTTTATTCCGGACCCCCAAAAAATTGGTTTCTAGAAAAATGAAATTTCTGAAATCATGTTACTTAGGCATGTTTTGAGGGACACTAAAGAGAACTTCTCCACAGACTTGCATGTTTATGTCGATCACCTGCGCAGTGGTTTTTTGACATCACCTAAACCTACCATGGGTGTATTGGGTGCCATAATCGTTGTTTTGTGGCATCTAGACATAGTGCGCACACTCACAGGGGACAGGGCCTCTCATATGGCTACACACGTACATGTGAATGGGTGGGCATTTATTTATCCATGCCCCAGACCCGAAAGGAGTGATTCTATTTTGTATTCACTCT
Organism: Rhynchonema sp. JSB1_4; assembly: GCA_030248065.1. Classification (NCBI taxonomy): domain Eukaryota; kingdom Metazoa; phylum Nematoda; class Chromadorea; order Monhysterida; family Xyalidae; genus Rhynchonema; species Rhynchonema sp. JSB1_4. Next base: position 27,362 of record JASAMV010004825.1, read on the forward strand.
AATTTCACACTATGTGCAGCTTATTTAATTGGTCGTGTACCTAGACGTCATAATTTCACCCAAAATTCCCATCCCGAATATACTGTAAGAAAGCCATACCATCACACCCGCACCACCTGGGGAAGGGTACGGGTGTGTACCTGACTATGGTTGGTACTTATCGACCATTGGATAGCATGGTTTTCGTATCACCTGTGCTTTATATGCACTTAGAACACATTATGTAACAAAAATACCTCTATTTTGTACTTGAGCGCTCATTTTTTATCGTGTTGGGCAGATTTTGGCTGGAATAAAAATTTTTTTTAATTAAAAAATTTAAAAAAAAATAGGGTTCGAATAAAAAAATTTTTTCATTGACCACTGCACCTGCGATCTAGTCCATTTGGTCATAACTTTGAGAACCCGCCCGAAGACATATATGACCAACCTTCTGTTTGTGAATTTGGGGATAAATTTGAAGAGAGATAAAGACTTACACCTCACTCATGTTGTGTGACAAAAGCAACAAATGACAAATCCACACAACTGCAAATAGGCGAGCAACGTAGAGTCTAACGATAGCTTACATCGATAGCTCAATAACTGTACAGTATACGGCATGGGGTGTCCTATTTTTACCTCAAAAAAGTGAGAAAATAACGAAAAAAGGGGAAAAATAAAAAAAGTGGACTTACTTTTTAAAATTTTAAAATAAAAGAAGTGGCCAACTTTTTTTCAAACAAAAATTTTTTACAAAAACATTTCTACTTTTTTTTAAAATCCAACCTTGATTCAGAGTCATAAATGTCATAAACTTCACTAATTGAAAACACATGTTAAAGGGGCCGCGACATCATTATTTTTCACGATGCACCGCCTGATTTTATGTCAGAATTTGAAAGACGACATCCGAAGGAACATGTCTTACAAAGACAACAACATTGACCCGCGCTGTTTTCAGCATGAAAATCACCCCCGAACATCGAATCTCAGGAACAAAAGTCAGTTTGCTGTAGTCGCTCGGCTGCTTGAAAATCAGGCATCGAGCTCAAAAAATTATGATATGGACTCGGTGCTTATGTAATATTTGCGAAACATTTTTCCGGCAACCAGCTCCAAGCACCTGTCGACGTTGCAATTTCTGTGGCGCAAACATTACATAAGCGCAGAGTCCATATCATAATTTTTTGAGCTCGATGCCTAATCTTCAAGCGGCCGAGCGACTACAGCAAACTGACTTTTGTTCCTGACATTCGATGTTCGGGGGTGATTTTCATGCGGAAAACAGCGCGGGTCAATGTTGTTGTCTTTGTAAGACATGTTCCTTCGGATGTCGTCTTTCAATTTCTGACATAAAATCAGGCGGTGTATCGTGAAAAATAATAATGTCGCGCCCCCTTTAACATTGAGGATGCTCAATAAAAGTTTTGTGTTGCGTGACGTTTTGGGTCACAATGTACTTTATGGAGATCGAAAATCGCAGGCCGTGATCACCGAACAGGGTGACCGGAACCCATTTTTGGAAATCCTTTTAAATTTGTTGAATCTCATCTCCGTCATCATCAAATATTATTACAACCGCGGCTGTTCATTGTAGTGCAGTGCCTAATGTAACAGTTTTTTTGCCAAAAAATGAGCCGAAATAACCGCTTATAAGAACAAGTGATAATAATGATTATTTGGTGGATTTTTCTAAAAAAACAAACCTTCTACCCAAAATGGAGCATCTCCCTCCTGAGCTCTGTTCGGTAAAATCCCGGTTACCGCGCTCTATATGAAAAATCCGGTGGTTGGTTGGACCTTTCACCTTTTTGTGTCGCAGGTTGCTCTTGAGCAGCTCCATGTGCGTCGAAATAGTAGCTGCGGTCAGCAGAGGTCAACGCTTGCGCAGATTCACGCCAAGTGACCGCACTCAGTTTGCAGTTCAAATCGAGCTCGTTTGCGTTGTATGTGCCCGATCTGGAGCTGATTGCGGAATTTTGCTGGCGCCGGAGACCACAAGCGGAAAGCACAGGACAAATCATTAACGTTGCGCTTAATCACAGATCACCGCTGGGATAATGTATCACACAACACATAGCCTGACGGTTGAGTGAGATGGCTGGCTTTGTCCGCTATCCGCTCGTGCTCTCTGATACCAGCGGAGAGCGGAATTCTGTAGCGAAATGTCGCAGGTGGCATGATTAGTAATGGGCTCGCGCCTGAAATTTTCACGCTTTGGCGCTTCGCGAAGGGCGCGAGACCGATTTTTAATTTCGCGCTGAGGCGCGAAGTGCGAAACCGCGAAGGTAAAACTCCAGGCGCGAGCCCATATCACTAGTCATGATGCGGGGCCACCAGCACCGACTTGGGGCTACTAAAGTGAAACCATAAACAGAGTCAATCCAAGGACCACTTGAGAGACGAATTAATTCTGAGAAATTATTTTGCGAGCATTTTGTATTTACTTTTTTAAAAATATGTAGTATACATATGTATTTCAAGCACTAAATTATTTCATGCTCGTAACCTGCAGTTCGGCAATCGCAAGCAGTGCCATTTGCAATGAGTCACATTTGCCGCGCTTACTACCTGGAACACGAACAAACACCGCCGAGATTTTTAATGAACCCTAAATATGCACAAAGGAAGCACTTAATGGCGGGAAGCAGCCTAAGGGCGCGGCCATGCAAACGCGGGCGCGGGTCGCGGGTCAGAAAAATATCCTATGTCCCAGACCCGCTCGGGGTTTGCATGGCCGCACTTGCGGGCGCGGGTCGCGTCGCGGGTCACTCGAAACATTTCTTTGGCTGGGCTTGTAGCGCGCGAAAACTACAGAGTTTTAAAGCAGATGAACTATTTCAGTCTAGTCGGCAGGCAATCAATTCTGTTCTTTAGTGCAGTGCGTTATGTCAGCTGTTGGCTAGAATAGCAACATCACACTGAGCCTAAGTGAGAAAAATTGAAAATGTGCGCATCAAATGTCACAATAACTCTATAAAACCATGGTGCTCGGCTGCTTAATAGACCACTGCGAATGCACGCATGTATGCGACGTAGGCTCGACGACGCTGAATATTTTTCTGACCCGCGACCCGCGCCCGCGTTTGCATGGCGTCGCCCTAACAGCGGCGGGGTAAAGGTGCGCTGTTAATTTGGCTTCGTGCCCATATTTAGTGGCGTGTTGGACGGAACTAAGGAACCGGTGGTGACCAAATCAGCACGTTTTATATAAAACATGCGTCAAGGTATCGATTACTACCTTGAGCAGCTCTCCATTGAAACTAAAGTGTTCCTCGACGTTCGGAAACGCTTTGTCAGCTGCGGCTAATTCTTGGCCAGCCTCGGTCAGTGGATGTTCGTCGTTTCCCATGACCACTGCTGACAGAATTAGCATAAGAAAGATGATGTGCAACATTTCGCTGTGACTTCAACTGATCAACTCTGTTAAACCTAACGGACAGTTTTGGATGATGGTGAATATCAGAATGAAACTAGTGCCGAGCATCAACACATAAAGAAGGGCGCTTTTCATGTCATATATGATACTCTCTTTCAAGGTACCGACACTCGGTTTGTTGTAGAACGAGAATCAGCTCCCACGGTTGAGACAACATGGGGCAGTGTTTTTTCCTTAGTATTTCGGTGCGCCAAAGTGGACATTTATTTTTTCGTTTTTATACTTATTTTCGTTTTTTTATTTGCTTCTATGACGACATAAAAAATTACGCTTGTTTTAGAAAAGCTCGATGATTCCATGTACAGTAACCCGGCGCCTGATTCCACCAAACTGTCAACACAACTCTCC
>JASAMV010004826.1:0-10344 GCA_030248065.1 Rhynchonema sp. JSB1_4
TTTCTTGTTGCCAACGCAGCGCCATGAACATGAACACGTACCTGAACATCAAACAATAATTGTGATGATCTCACGCACAGGGTGGAATTTACAAAACGGTTGAGTGAAAGTTTAGCTGAGAGTTGGAGTCAAGTGATCCCTTTTTTAAAAAGAGATACCTTCATTTGACAGGAGCTCGGAATATTAAATAAACAACCCGCGCGGTCAGGTTCAACGAGCAAACATCGCAACCGACGCACACCAAGCTGGGTTTCGAGAACGCTTCACGTGCACACGTGACTTCCGACTCACTACACGAATGTATAATTTTGCCCAAACACTCATAGAAGACACACATCGCTCCACAACACGTGCGCAACGTTTCACCGGGAACCATATCACTTCCTCCCAACTTTCCACTCAAACCATTTCGTGAATTCCACCCACAAGGTTGCTGAAGAGCGCTGAATAAATTGGCCGACGGACAATTGAGCAGATATGGTTGTTTGAGCAGCATTACTTGGAGCGATAAGTCCAAAACAGCCCACTCTAAACAGCTCACAGCCCCCAGCGTTAGCCTTAGTCCTTTGTAGCGTAACAATGGTCTGCTCTTTTGACCCTGCTCTCCTCGCTTTTTTTTGCTGAAACTGGCTTTGCACAAATCCCCCCCCTACAGCAATGTTGTAATGCCAACGACTGCGTATTTTCCGTATGTGTACGCCTTGAGCACAATGTTCGCGTCACTGAAGTCCGAACAATTGAACGTGAATTGGGCGCTCGTGTGGTCGTAGTGCTGCAACGAATGTGATGGTAACGAGCACTGACGTACATTACAAGACGAAGAACGCCAAATTATACTTCGTTCTCCTCTGAGAGAACACAAAACAGTAATCTCTCAAACAACGCGCGAGACTCAATCGACGTGCGTGAGCCATTGTTCTTTGTTCCCTCGGAGGAGGAAGTGCAGTTTAGCACTGACGGCATATTGGTCGCACAATGACTATTATGAGAACCCATCCCCCTATTTTTCCTGCATCGCCAAGGACGGCTTCTGGCGATTTTTTTCAAATTGAACCAGGTTTTGACAAGCAGTGATTTTCTCTTTTCCTTTCCCGTTTTATTTATCGGAAGTGATCAACGTGTGTGTGTTGCACATCGATCTCACACATAAAGCATGTCATATGTGCTACAGTAACCCGAACCCTGAACCATTTTGGTTGCTTGGTAGAATTCAGTGTGAAACTTATGCACACGTGTGTTTCTCATTCTTCTCACTGATAAGAATGCAAAATTCTTGTCGAAACCTGGTTCAATTTGAAGAAAATTGCCAAATATCCGCCTTGTCAATGCAGGAAAATTCCGGCGATAAATTCTCATATGGTCATTGTGCGACCGATACTTCGTTCTCCGGAGAGACCTGGTAACAGTTTCTCACATTTCTGGCTCTCGCGCGCTGAGCAGCCATTGATCGCTCATAAAATTGTTCTCTGTTCTCGCAGAGAACAGGGCGAAGCCGAACCGCGGCAACACGAGCCCGATTTCGAAGGTGATGTGCTTACAAAATGAATAGCAAGAGAAGATCCTCTTGCTCCATTTTGTGTTCTTCAACGTGTAACATTTCCCCAAATCAGCAGCGACGTCAGCATGTTTCGCCATTCTGCCAGCTGCGAGACCAAGCTCATGTTGGTGTAGTTTGCATTTATATAGTTAAAATGCTTTACAGCTCTTCGGAAGAGTCTGTAAAATAATGTTACCGAGGTGTCGGTAAAAAATAAAAACGCGGACTATCTGTAATTTTTACAGATTATACACGTGAAAACTGCAGACAGTTATTAAACACCTTACAAACGGTCCGTAAAATTGACGCGTGTTTCTTACATGCCAACAATCAGCGACAGCTTTGTGCAGCACATCAGCAACAACGCCAAACAGCCACACGCCCACAACCACCACAAAGATGAACTGGCGTTCGACAAACACGCGTGGCAACAGCAGCTCCCCGAGCTGCGTGAACGAGCCTGTGAGATTGTGTGTGTGTGTGCCGGTGAGTGTGTGAATACACCACTCGCTCCCAATTTTTTTCCGTCGCTCGCTCTTCGCTCTTAGCGAAGAGCGATTTCGCGCTTTCGCTCCTTGCCGCGCTTTCGTTCGCGCCCGAGCGTTTGCGCTCTTTTTTCGCGCTTTCTTGCTTCATGCGTTTGAACAAAAATTTTTTTGTAAATTATTCAGAAATGTTGTTAATATTTATATCCTGAGAAAGAATCATTATTCTTTCAGTTCAGAGGAAGAACAACAATATGGCGACAATCATGATTATTTTGAACATGCATGTGTTCTGTTCTGTTGTTCATCAGTTTTGCCCTGTTCTATTTTGTATTGTTGTATTGTGTGTGGCACGGACATGATCAGGTGCTTGTAAGTTGTAAGTGTATCAGTGTGCGTCAATATCAATGTCTGGTTCAAAATTCAATGATCAAAATTGAAAGCTTTCAAAAGGTACAAAAAGCTTTCAAACTGCTCAAATCTAAATAATCCAGTTCCGTTCCAATTCCGAACCGATATTGGAAACTGAGAACTCATGCATGGACTGGGCGGCAGTGTCACTCGCCCATTGTGCGACTGAGTGTGAGACAAATAACTGTTCTGCACTCCTTCTGCACTGTTCTGCCGGGCGCCGAAGAGAGCGAAGAGCGAAAAAAAGAGCGAAATTTTCAGGCGCGAGCCCATCACTATGAGTGTGTTTTCTTTCAGGTGGAAGGGATGATCGACCAGACAGGAGACCCGAAACACATGATATTCGAAATACTACATGATAGTTTCGGTTTTATGCTGCTTATATTTATCCACTATAGGTACATACATTTATGTATGTAGCTGACGCGAGCATTGGTCAGCAGTCGAAACATTTTCGAATATCATGCGCTGTGTTTCGGGTTTCGGGTTTTTTTGTCAAAGCACATCCGAGAACACGGACATGCACACAGGACCTGGTATTTCGTGTTTCGGGTCTATCTGGCTGAGCCTGAACAAAAAAAACTGGCCTGCGAGCCTAACCCATGTTAAAGTTGGCCTGCGTATATACGTAGATTGTCTCGGTCAGTCTGGATTCGGCACCAAATCAACCGATCCCCGCTGATTGGCACCCATTCTGCACTACATAAAATTGTTCTCGGACCGAAAATTTGGGCTTCGGATCGGCCTTGAACCGGTCCTGCAGTAATAGGATTGATCCGGACCAAGTTCGATCTCAGTAAAAGCCTCGGCCCGGACTTCGGACGGCGGGGTCGGTCCGGCCGGACCGTGCCGAAAGTTGGCGGTCCGAAAACAACTCTGCTACTCACAGAGTCGTCCAAAGATTGCAGATTGCTGTCGGCTTTATACTTGTCACACACATATATGGTCACACATACTTGTCACAAAAAATAAAATATGTGCGGACCAATAATTTTCACAAATCGATTAATGGACATGACGAGAACCAACAGCGTCGACGCGTAGTAGGCAACGTCCTCAATTATTGACATCACGAACATGAAATGTCCGCCAAGCGGCTGAAAGCATGAAAAAGCAGTGAGCTATATGGTAAATTTCTAATTTCGTTGCCTAACGCATTCTTACAGACGCAGGGAAACTGCCGTTCGAAGTCGAAGCAGGCAACAAGCTCAACACAGTACTACTGAACAAGCCACGCAGCTGACACACGCACAGCTCGTGTGACTGAAACATTCGAAACGCACACGAGCCAGCTGCGTGGCTTGTTGACTGTGTGTTGAGCTTGTTGTCTCCCTGCGTCCGTAAGAATGCGTGAGGCAACGAAACTAGAAACTTACTATACAGACGAAATTTTCCAAATTTTCGAACTTGGACAAAAATGAATTGCGTTGTGAAAACACACGCTACCTGAAATTCTAAAACTCAAACACTAACCACGCGACACCCCAAGCACCGCGAAAAACCCAAACACCCGACACCTACACCTGCCGCACCCTAATGACAATGCCCGATTCCACACACTTTTTGATATTGGTCGCACGATGACTTTGTAAGAATTGGTCAATTTTTTTCCTGATTCGTAAAGAGGGAAAGTGACGGGGCAATGACGTTGCGTTGCGTGATCGCACACAAAGCATGTAGTAAAGATAATGTTTCAGACCTGCGGCAACGTAGTTGATCTGCTAGATTATTTTCAGCTGAAAATGTTTTGGGAAAATCACAGTGGTTAAAGGGGCCACGACATTATTATTTTTCGCTATAAACCGCCTGATTTTATGTCAAAAATTCAAGGACGACATCCGAAGGAACATGTCTTAGGGCGCGGCCAGGTAGATGCGGACTGCGGACTGCGGACATTGAAAAAAAACTATGTCCAATGTCCGCAGTCCGCATCTACCTGGCCGCACTTGCGGACTGCGGACTGCGGACATTGAAAAAAAACTATGTCCAATGTCCGCAGTCCGCAGTCCGCATCTACCTGGCCGCACTTGCGGACTGCGGACTGCGGACAATCGAAACATTTCATTGATTGTGTTTGCTAGTAAGCATATAACTACAGGGTTGTAAATATGCAAACTTCAACACCGTGCATAATACTGTGTTGTCTCTGTTGTTGCCTGAAACATCCATGTAATATCTGCCAACTCACAATAATCAATTGCCAACACACGCGCAACTGACGACTGTCACGTATCACACACAGCAAACACAGAATAAGGACACACACGTTAGAATGTTTCATGGTATTGAATGGCAGGCAACAGGGCAGGATTCCACGTTACACTATATTCACAACCCTGTAGTTGTATATCGCACTAGCAAACACAATCAAAAAATGTTTCGATTGTCCGCAAACCGCAGTCCGCAAGTGCGGCCAGGTAGATGCGGACTGCGGACTGCGGACATTGGACATAGTTTTTTTTCAATGTCCGCAGTCCGCAGTCCGCAAGTGCGGCCAGGTAGATGCGGACTGCGGACTGCGGGCATTGGACATAGTTTTTTTTCAATGTCCGCAGTCCGCAGTCCGCATCTACCTGGCCGCGCCCTTACAAAGACAACAACATTAACATTAACATTAACATTGACCCGCGCTATTTTCAGCATGAAAATCACTCCCGAACATCGAATGTCAGGAACAAAAGTAAGTTTGCTGTAGTCGCTCGGCTGCTTGACAATCAGGCATCGAGCTCAAAAAATTATGATATGGACTGGGCGCTTATGTAATATTTGCGAAACATTTTTCCGGCAACCAGCTCCATGCACCTGTGCGACGTTGCAATTTCTGTGGCAACGGAAATGTTTCGCAAATATTACATAAGCGCCCAGTCCATATCACATTTTTTGAGCTCGATGCCTTGCAATTTTCAAGCAGCCGAGCGACTACAGCAAACTTACTTTTGTTCCTGACATTCGATGTTCGGGGGTGATTTTCATGCTGAAAACAACGCGGGTCAATGTTGTTGTCTTTGTAAGACATGTTCCTTCGGATGTCGTCTTTCAATTTCTGACATAAAATCAGGCGGTGTATCGTGAAAAATAATAATGTCGCGCCCCCTTTAAGAGTGACTGAACGTGAAAATCAGGATTGACTTGACGAATTCTTATATGGTCATTGTGCGACCGATACATGATAGCTTTTGAGACCAACCTGTCTCTGCGCCAAGACAGTTATGATGCCACACACGTGACATGCCAGATAGACGGCATCGGCGATGGCCAAATGCTGTACGATCGAGTAGAAACCGTTTCTGAGCGCAACGTCGCTGCAAAATAAATATGGGCCGAGATCCCCCGAAAGCGTAATTGCAATTTGGCTGCACGAGGTCAATTGCGTTTGCGCCGGCACAAATACGCTTGATAGCGGTTTTAGTTGACCACTTAGGGTGTTAAAGATCAGCGGGGTTTTAGCTCGCCGGCCTTCTACAAAATAACGCGCTGAACAAACTAACAAACGTACGCTGTTCGGTGCAGCACGGACACAGTGATTAGATTGATGGCAACGCCGAATGACGCCAACACACCGAATAGCACACCAACGACCAACAACAAATGTGACGGGACCATTATTGTCGGTAATCGGTGTTAGGATATACTGGATCTATCCACATATAGGCAAACTACGCCAACACGAGTGGTGGTGTGTATTCAAAACGAATAGAACCAGAAAATCATAATCCTCCCCTTTGTATTCTTCAACGTGTTACGTTTCCCAAATCAGCAGCCGCGTCAGAATGTTGCACTATTCTGCGAGCTGCGAAATCGAGCTCATGTTGGTGTAGTTTGCCTATACATAATCTATTGACTATTCAGACTGGATGGTCAATAGATATAGGGTGGTCTAAAAATAGCTACACCGGGTTGCTGATGGCTGACTGCAAATACATACACACATGTGTATGTAAATGAACTTCAATTGGGCGAAAAGTTGGAAACGCAGGTTTTTGCATGGTGAATTCCGAATGTCGGTTTAATTCTCAGTCCGGATTTTTGGGTCTAAGGAAAAGTTCAAAACCTCGCACTCTACTTTCACCGGACCCTATTTCTCGAACTCAATAACCCGGACCAAATATTAAGGCCAACACCTAGGGGGAAATTCGGTTATAATTTTTTAGGGTCCAATGAACAGGGCCGCTAGAATTTGGGCTCAAAAACCGGACGCTGCGGTTTCTTGGACCCGCGATGACAAATATAACCCATTTTCGAACTCCCCAAGTCCGAACCCCCTCCAAGCACATAACATGCCTACCATTTTACCCCAGACAACTCGGCATATTTAACCTAAAGCAACTCTTTTTGGACCACCCTAGAACAAAAATTTGCCCATGAAATCCACCAGCGACCCAGCGCCACCAAAGCACGAGAGACAGCAGTCACAATTCGATAAATATCCTCCGAAGAGGAAAACGGTGTGTGACTATTGTACACACACAGACCGAAGTTGTGTTCTGCACGGTTCACTCATTCAGGCTGAGGCCTGAGCCTAAAGGTCTAACTATACTTCGTTCTCTCAGAGAACAAAGAACTAATTCTCGCGCGTTGATTGGCTGTTGAACATACATACCGTCCCTTGTCAAACAAAAAGAACCAACGCTTCAGCGCAGTTTCGCGAGAAAAGTGGGTTTGAAAGTTCACGGCAGTATAAAATATTGGGGACTTCGGTTGAGTAGTATAGGGCCCGGACCTGTCACGCAGTGTATAAGCATAGGCAGTGTATAAGCATAGTCTGTGTATAAGGATAGGCCGCCCGGACCTGTCACGCAGTGTATAAGCATAGGCAGTGTATAAGCATAGGCTGTGTATAAGGATAGGCCGCCCGAACCTGGGGGGCAGTGTATAAGCATAGGCAGTGTATAAGCATAGACGATCCTGCGCCTACCTGTCACGCAGTGTATAAGCATAGGCAGTGTATAAGCATAGACGATCCTGCGCCTACCTGGGGGGCAGTGTATAAGCATAGGCAGTGTATAAGCATAGACGATCCTGCGCCTACCTGTCACGCAGTGTATAAGCATAGGCAGTGTATAAGCATAGACGATCCTGCGCCTACCTGGGGGGCAGTGTATAAGCATAGACGATCCTGCGCCTACCTGGGGGGCAGTGTATAAGCATAGGCGAGTTGTCACGCGCATAACCTGTCACGCACTCTAGAGTGATGTTTAGGCGTAAGCCTAATCTGGGGCACACTTTTGCATTATGTATTAGCGTACTCTTGTGTGATGGTTAGGCGTAAGACTACGGCAATCGTGTCTCCACCAACTAATTTCATCGTGTTGGTCCTGAAGAGGACCGTTGGGTTAGGGTAAGGCAGCCAATGAAGGCGCTTAGTAGGGGTAGTCAACGATAGGTTGAGAGTCCAGCGGAGGTTCTTTCACGCAGTCACCATGATGTTCATCCATGTACTTTCCAACAAGTACAGCGTTCCAAGAAATGTAGTTGGCTAACGTATTGTAGTTTGTAAACCAGGAGCTGAGCGCGCGATGACTAACTGTAGCGCTGAACGCTCTGGCGCAGAACTCTTCCCAGCTTGAGCCGAGGGCTGTGGCTTCACCGAGAACCTGCCCATGTTTATTGATGTAGGTTGAAGGCGGATAGTTGCAGATATGGTCATCAGCAAACGAGCTGCATTTGAGGCATCCTTTGCACAGATCCCAGCTCTTATCACTGATTGTTGCACTCAGCAAAGGTCCGATAACTTCCATGAACATCTGGTCCAGGAGATCAACCTCCTTGCGCTTTTTGTCCTCAAGGAACTGACGGACCGCTTCCTCTTCATCTGCCGGAATTAACATGATGAATGAAATGAACGTCGAAAAGTCTGGTTTATATAGCGCCAGGAAGCCGCGCATGCACCGTGCGCGCACCGCGCGAACACCGTGTACATCTGCGTTATTTTCTTGCTCCTCTCATTTTGTCATTTCATTTTAGTAGTATACCCATTGTACCTGGTCCGCAATGGTTAAGCATAGGCGCCCAGGAGTTGACCTGGTCCGCACATTCTGGTCCGCAAGGCAGGATCGGACTCTAGTGTGATGGTTAGGCGTAAGCCTAAGCTTAGGGGCATTCTGGTCCGCAATGTATAAGCATAGGCGTCTGGACGATGACCTGGTGTGCAATGGTTAAGGATAGGCGTCTGGACGTTGACCTGGTGTGCAATGGTTAAGGATAGGCGTCTGGGAGTTGACCTAGTCCGCACATTCTGGTCCGCAACCGGAGACCACCTGTCCCGCAAAGGGAGCGTCGGACTATAGTGTGATGGGTAAGCGTAACGTGGGAATAACTGTATTGTGGGAATAAGCGCGGGAAATTCAAAATTTGGGTTACGGTAGCTGTTGTGACGTTTAAATGTAAGCCTCGCCCTTGAAACACGGACTTTTCCTTTTCATGCGTCATTTTTGTCATGCGTCATTTTTCCTGCGTCATTTATTGTGCGTCATTTTCTAACATAATGGACCACGACCTATTGACCATTAACTCTGAAAATTTCAACTCAATCGGACAAAGGAACTCGGAGAACGAGAGTGAAACATTTCGTCAGACGTGCCCACGTGTATAAGCATAGACGCTAACAAGGCCAGCTGGGTGATGTTTTACCGGAAGTATATAATGGGATTGTTGTTTACTGGCTTGTGTGCAGCGCTGATACGAAACTTGATGTTTCATCGGCCTTACATTATATGGTGTGAGTCTCCTCGCTCACTACCATTTTTTCGGTGGGGTTACCGTATCACACTGCCCCCGCGATCAACTGATTGCAACCGACTTTTGGACCACCTCCAATAGTTTGGAGCTATGAAGTAGTTGGCGGAGGAATTTATTTTCTTTTTCGTTTCTTTTTTATTATTCTATTTGAGTTTATTATTATTGAGTATTATTTTTTTTGCTTTCTTAAAAAAGTTACGCAAAAGCCTTATCGTGGACTCGGGACTTGTGCAGAAGGCAACAAGGTTACGGGGCGTATTTTTTTAATTTTTATCTTCTTTTAATTGTTAGTTCTTGTGTCGAACATTTTTGTAAAAGAGTTTCCAATTTTGATGAAAATTGGCAAACAGACTTTCTTTTAATTTCCTTTTAATTCTTTCCTGTTTAAAGGGAGCGTCCCATGTTTTGTAAAGGTGTTTCCAAATTTGACGAAAATTGGTACATAATTGAATTTTGAGGTGGAGAATCCATTTTTGTGTATTTTTCTTTAAAGGGAGCGTCCCACATTTTGTAAAAGTGTTTCCAATTTTGATGAAAATTGGTAATTGGATGGATTTTGGGGTGGAGAATACGCTTTTTGAACATTTTTCTTTAAAGGGAGCGTCCCATATTTTGTAAAAGAGTTTCCAATTTTGATGAAAATTGGTAATTGGATGGATTTTGGGGTGGAGAATCCGTTTTTTGAACATTTTTCTTTAAAGGGAGCGTCCCATGTTTTGTAAAAGTGTTTCCAATTTTGATGAAAATTGGCAACCAGATGGATCTTGGGGTGGGGAATCCGTTTTTGTTTATTTTTTGTTTGAAGGCAACGTCCCATGTTCTGTAAAAGTATTTCCAATTTTGATGAAACTTGGCAATCAGATGGATTTTGGGGTGGGGACTCTGTTTTGGGCAGTTTTTCTTTAAAGGGTGTGTCCCACATTTTGTAAAAGTGTTTCCAAGTTTTATGTACAGTTAAATTTTTGCAGCGGAGAATTCAAATTTTAACGTTGGAGCCTACTTTTTTTTAAATTTGCCGCGTTTTTTCAGCACCGACTTCTTTAATTTGCCGCGTTTTTTTTGTGCCGACTTTTCTTCCCCTCTCTTTTTTCGAATTGGCACTTTTCCCGCTTTTTTAAACTTCTTATGATTTTACTTTTCAACCTTACATTTTTTCATTGCCGCGTTTTTTTT